>VZSF01000770.1:1554645-1580995 GCA_013398295.1 Chionis minor | reverse complement strand
CCCGCCCCCGCGCCCCCGGGGCCAGCGACCGGGACGGCGGGCCTGGGCAGCGCCGACAAAGGAGGGCATCGCCTCCAGGTGGGGTACGGGCGGCCTGGGCGGGGGGACGTGAGCTGGGGGAGCTTGATGGTTGCGTGGAGGGGGTTTTGGTTTTTTAGATTTTTATTATTATTTTTAAATGGTTTTTTTTTACTTTCTGTAAAGAACATTTTGTAGCCGTTGTAAAAGAGGCCAGGGCAGGACGCGTGCAGGGTGCAGCTCTTTCTGCACCATTATCGAGCGTGAGTTTTGCAGCGTTCCTGCAATTCTCTGCAATACCTCGGCTCTCCTACTGTGCTCTCTAGTTGCTGGTCAGTTTTATGTTTAAAACATGCTTAAGCGACACGCGTTGTTGCTTTTCCCCCGCCTTTTCTTCCAAGCAGCTAAACTTTCCAGTTACTTCTCCTAAATGCCCTCTTTTTTTTTTTTCATCTTGACTCTGATGCTCTCGCGTTTAGCACAGTGCAGCTTTGTCTTAGGAAAAATAAAAGTCTTGGAATTAGCCAGATGTTGCGAGCAAAATACTTGTGGCCTGTCCTGCATTAACGTTACTTTTTTTTTTAAAAAAAAAAAACAACAACCCACCTCTCTGTGTTTGCGTTTTAAAATGTGCAGAGTGGTTAACACACAAATGTAGTTGTTTATACATTAAGAGTTTGTGTAAATGGCATTTCAAGAGATACTTTGATACGGTCGTCACATGACCCTCTATTACGTGAGGTTTATTTAGCGATTTTAGCATTAGATGCTTGTTTTAAACCTCATTGGCTCAATAGGCTTCCTAATTGCTGAAGTTTGCTAAGGGGCTGCAGATTTTATTTTATTTTAAAAACGTAGGATTCATTTATATACCTAATGAAGGGTAAGGATCTCACTAGTTTTTTGTCTTTCTTGGATGACTGTATGTCTGTTTTTTAAACCTCTTCTCCGTGTTCTTCTGATCTATGGAAAAAGAAGAGAGACTTGTAGTACTATTCCACTTACAAATTGGTGGAGAAAAATTTTGCTGAATAATTTTAAAAATGAACTAGTTAATCATATAAAAAGTAATATATGTAGTTTTGGATGCCTTTTGTGAGACTGTGGCATTATAGCTGCTTGATTTTAAAGAGAATGTTAGAACTGGAGCTAAAATCTTTATCCTGGGGGCATTTTTAGAAATTTAAAGGAATGTTTTAAAATGTTTTGGAATATATACATTGCTTTCGAATTGCAACTGTGTTAGCCAAGAGAAATTCACCGGCTTTAATAGCTGTATCGATGGTTCAGCTTGGATCTGGCCTGTTAAGTTATAGAAGATTTCTTCCACTTAAGACAGGGATTCTTATTTCTAAAAGCAAACTTTTAAGAGCTTATGTTTTCATTCATTACTCTTCAGCTGATTTATTAAGTTGTTTTAGACCGGAGTGTAAAAGTGTGGGGGAACAGGAAATGCAGGAGTAATTTTTTTTCCCCTTAGCTGGTATTCTTTAAACAGTCTCAATCTCTTTTGGTTTTAAGCTATTCATATTAAAGTTTGTTCATTACTCCTTATTGATACTGAAAGCAAGAAGAAAATTATTCTTGTCTGAATACTTACCTAGGTTCTATAATACTCAATACTAAATTAGTTAAGGCAGATTTTTTTAATAAGATAATGGTGCTGTTTAAAATTGATTTCATTTTTTTTTTCCTTCTGGAAATGCTCTCAAGATAAATCGACAAAGCTAATTTCCAGATATTTTTTCCTCTGCTCTTTTTCAAGTTTGATCTTTAAGAACCTGTGTGACCGAGTGATTTTTTTCTGAACACAGATTGCACCGTTTTACGTATTTCTGGTAGTTTGCGTCTTTGCAGTCATCGCTGCGGTGTTAGTAATTTTTTCACTTGAGTTGTGAAATGCAGCTGTCGATGTTTGCAGAAAGGTTAACTTTTAATATACTGGCAAATTAATATAAAACTTCAAATAATTATAAATAAAGGCTCTTTTAGTGTTTTTCTAGCATTTGATAAAAAAACTATTGAAAGTTGTAGTGAAATGGCATCTAAGGCATAGGTTGTCAGTCTTTCAGTTTTGCTATTTTTCAAGCTTTAAAAAGCACTAATATTTATTGAACGTGAACTTCAATTGGGAAAAAAACCTGAAATACTTTACTGGAAACTAGAGACCATTTTAGTTTTAATTTTATGTTTTAATTCTATAAAGTGTATCTAAAGGTTTTGAAAGCAAAGGAAAATGCTAGCATTTCTTTTTTTTCATTAGATATGTAAATGCTGAAATTCATTCCTACTTGTCAAGTGGCTTTTTGGTGTAATAATATCTGTTTCTCAACTTAATCCCTGCGAACAGAGCAATAAGCTCTCAACTAACTGGTGTTATGATGAGGCTGATGACCTTTGGTAAGTTTTATAATCGTAGTGTTTGCTACAATTATTTTTCCAGTGACTTCCCTGAAAAATAGAGAAATATTATAGTGCTGTAGGTGTTTTTAGCTTTCTCTCTACATTTATGAGTGAAAAAGTGTTTTAAAATAAGCTTTTGTAGTGCAGACAGAAAATCAATTGTTCTCATGAGAAATTTTGCCTTATGACTCTCCTTTTTTTATTCCTAACCTGAATGTACTTAATTCAAAGGGCCATTACAGCAGCTGTAATAAACTAGTGAAGGTCACTAGCAAGATAAACGGGGTCTTAAAGGTTGTGTTTAATAAGGGATTTAAAAGTTTCTGTACTGTTTACGATGTTGTTAGCGTCAGTCCAATGTGTTAGAGTCCAATTTTGGTGGACAACCCAGTGCTTTCTAAAATATTTCAGCAGTTATCTAACCAGTGTGTTTTAAAACCTGTGTGTAATAAAGCACAAGTGCTCAGATGTTCAGAAGAGGCAAGTTTTATAAAGGTCCCTGGGAAAAAAAGGCTAATATTGCTTTAAAAAACATATGAAGCCTGGGAGAGAGTTTAGAGCAAGCAAGAGCACTATGGTGTTGACAGCTTTATATCCCTGTTGGGTAACATTCACTTACTAGAATTGGCGTCTCCTCTCAGTTAGTAATTCACTCCATAAGGATTAAAAAAAAAAAAAAAGGATGATTAATGGCTAGGAAACTTATATTTACAAAATTGTTGATTGCAATTCATGAACCTGTTTGTGTATGCGTGGATGTGCGTATATATATATGTATGCGTTGATTTTGAAGAGCGTAGAAAATAAGCATCCAGAGCCTCTGAATGCAACTTAAAATGCCAGTATGCAGAATGAGCTGTTTCAAAGTTTGGTTTTGCTGAAATAGAAATGTATAACCAAAACATAGCCAAGACACACATTCAAATTTGGGGCAGGAAATGATTGCAAAAAATTTTCTGGTTGGATTAGTTTGACACAGTCCGATAGTAATATGTTCTTCTTCATTTAACTGTAAAAAATGTGTGATTTAATTTACAGAATATTAGTGGAGGAGAAAACTTTCAGACAATTCAAACTAAATTGTATGATCGGGATGTTAATCAGTAGCTGTGGTTGCTGTGCTCGTACAAAGTCGGATGTACCAGAAATATGCATGCAGTGACTCTTCGGAGTGCCGCTGCTCATTGCTGTAAGCCCCGTAAAGTTCCGACCTATCATGGTCTTGTCTGCTTAGGTGTAGTTAGAAATCTATTCTAATATATCTCTGGGGCGACAGAAGTGCCGACCGAGGACGGTTAAAGAGCCATTTGTCAAAATCCATTCTAAATATTTCCGCAAAAATGTCGTAGAGTTCGTGCTACCTCCTATATAATTTACAAGGATTTCAAGTACTTTGCTGGAGAGAAAATCCACTTCTGTGCAGACGGAGGAGTATAGCTTGATCAAATTTGCTCCTCTGTTGTAAACGGTTAGTTAACAATAAGCTCTAAATGGCATCCCGAGCGGAGTAAGGAAGCGTGTTTCCCTTGTCCTTACGAATTGAGTAAAGTGAAAGGTTAAGTTTTATATAGTCTTCCTGCCTAGATCCTAGATGAAGAATATCTGCCTACTGCCTGAAAGAAGTACGTAGCTGTTCCAAAGAATTAAACACATTGAGATGTAGAAGTATGGAAGCTGCAAATCCTTCTTAGTTCAGGAACCAGCAGCACGTGAATATATTTTGTTTTTTCTCTTGCAGAATAGTTGAAAGATATTGCCTTGTACTTTGATATAATTCATTAGGGATTATGAGGAAACGTAAATGCTTGGATTTTACACATTTGTGATAAGTAATGAGGAAGAGACCTCTAATTTAACAGGAACAGTAGGAAAAGCAAGACAGTGATTTCTTTTTCACGACTGATGGTTAAAAATGAGTTTCTGGTCTTTTTGATGATTTCCACCCCCCACCCCCTTTTTCCAATCAGATTATGTCATGTAAATAGAATAAACAGAGCAGTCACTCCTAGAGGGTCATGTAGTGTATCAGCTGCGTTTTTGCTGAGGTAGAAAAATAGTCTTTCTTTATGTGTTTTCACTACTTGGTCTGTTATTAAAATAAAGACACAGTTGGTTAAAATATACGTGCAATTGAACATACACATTAAACAGAATATAGGGTATCCACCCATTCGGTGACCTCGGCATAATTTGATGTTTAGAGTAATTTTGGGACTCTAAGTTGCATCTGCGGAAAGCCACCGGCAATTTTGAATTCAAGATTTAAGATTAGTTGTAGTAAGGTTTTATTTTTTCCTGCAACAGTTCCTAAGTGTTTCAAGTCATCTCCCGGCTTCCTCCCCACCCCATACCCATGGCCACCTTAGTTAACTAGTTGCTATTATTCTCATCATGAACTAAAGGAAAAGAAAAGAGACCAATATCTTTGAAAAAGTCAGCGTTAATTCTCTCCCTCCATCCCCTCATCCCCCCCTTATAAATTGGGTCCTGCCTTTTCTTAGTTTCACTAGGATAGACCAGAGTAGATTTACTGTCAATTATTTTTAGGGCGATAGTTTGAAAACTCCTGTTAAGGTGATTCTTTCAGTGACTCCCCAGAATTATTTTTATGCCTGAAAAAAATGGCAAAATTATATTAAAAGCTATAAAGGAGCCATTGAGGAAACTTATTCCCAAGAAATTAAATAGTGACATATTTCTTGCTTAGTATTTAGATGAAGGATTCGGACATCGAAGGAAGAAAATCAGTATTAAACTTTTATTGTTATGAATAAGCACTTAAAAGTGAGGTTTAAAGGTTTCTTTCCTTTCCTTTCCTAAACACTTGATTTTTGGGAGTTATTGTATTCTATTGAAATTATTTTACTGTACTGAATATTTCATCTGGATTTAAAAGTGGAAAAAATCTGGCATAATGTAGTTGTAATCAAGTTGTCATTTCAACAGACAACTATGTCATATATAAAATTTCCGGTTTGTAGCACAGATTTTCAGATGATATCAGTTACTTTAAAATACCTTTAAAAGTATGTGAGTTTAATACTCTTTGTGGAGATGCTAGTCTGAATATTTATTTTTGCAGTTACTTTCTATTATTGCTGTTTTCCTTAAAGCTGTCTGTGGAGAACAGGGAAGAAAAGGGTCACAACGGTAACTTGGAGCTTAAGTAAAATACTTGGACCAGTAAGATTTTTGTCACTTGTATCAACACAGAAGATGGTAATACAATATGGCATCTATGATGTTGTAAAATGAAGACAGTTTTACTGCAGTCATGTATTTATATTTGCCAAACAGCTGTGTGACCTGTTTAGGAAAATTCTTATTTTCATGATTGAGCAGTCCCCAACCTGCTTTTAAATCTTATTTTTAAACTTTTCAAAATAACTGAAAATCTGTAAAACTTAGGAAGATTTTATTTTGAATCCCAAATTGCAAGGCATAGATAAGTTAGGCCTTTAATTACAATCCCTCATCATAATTTAGTTAAATTACTAACTACTGCTGTGTTTTAGGATTAAAGGCCCAGTTTTTCAAGGTATAAAGTATTACCGAGTCCCTTTGAATTGATACGCTGGGGATTTGTTCGAGATAACCTGTGCGTGATTCAGACTCTGTGACTACCGAACAAGCGTGCTCTCCTTTTGAAGCTCAAAGTGGTTTTGAAACCAGCCGGCTGTGTTGAATGAGGAACTGATGCCCTTTCTAGCTTTGTGAAAATTGTCTTGAGGTAACTGGTTCCCGCTGTGTGAAATATCCTGGGTCGGATGGATGCATCGGTCCCCACAATGACATGTGTCACTGACACAGGTGTAAGACATAGTCGCAACAGACAAAAGGCAGCTCAGTATTTGATGGCTTTAGAGACGTGTTTTTTAGCCTCTAGCCATACTAAAAAAAAAATATTGGCCTCCAACAAGCTTTGTACTTGTTGCAGAAAGCTCATCAGCGGCGTCCCTGCTGTGGGGTTACATACAAATGAGTTTACATTGATCAGTGGTACGAAAGACAGAAAATATGCTTTGCTGTTTAATTCGGAGGGAATCGTTAGCCCGTCTAGATGAGGCTCTTGTGGCTCTTGTTGACTGCTTTACTGTGTGATATGTTCTCAGATGGCAAGTCATATTGTTCGTATTGTCACAGTTCTGTAGTTAGGATTTTTATTTTTTCCAGAGTTCCTACACTTTGTACAAAAGCACATACTGCAGCTGTACTGTGTACTTTGTCCCCTATCTTCATTTGCATTGATCCAAATAGTAGTAAGGAAAATTGTTTCATATTTCCAATTTTATTTTCCTTTATTTTAGAGAACTTTGGGAAGAAACAAACTAGTATTTTAAGTTGGTTTTTCTTTTTAAATACCTGTACTGGCTCTGCTGGTATCCCCTGAAGATTTACAAATGTACCAAGCTATCAGTATTTGTCTATTAGCAATTTAAGGCTGCTGACATTGTGAAACCCTTATAAACAATGTTTGAAAGGTTTTTGTTTTTTTTTTCTTTTTTTTTTTCCAAAGTGTGATTCTTACTCTGATTTTTAAAGATGTGAACATTGATGTTGCTAGTACCAGAGGAATTATATAAAACCTCTTTCCAGGAGGCTTTTCTGCTCGGAATAAGACTACACAAATAATTTACAGGATTGATTAAAAGATGGAGTGCGAGCCCTGCATTACTGGTATTGTAAGCTGGATGTTAGGGCAGAGATCTCGTATCTGAACTTAAGATATATTTTAAATTTCCTGGCAAATGCTGAATGGTTATTGATGCAGTGATGTTAGGAAAAGAGAAGATTGTCATTATTTGTAGAAGCTGTATGAAAGGAACAGAAAGAACTTGAAGAAAAGAGACAGTTAGCTCTAGATAAGACTTCAAGCATATGACTTGTTTTCTAAATAGAGAATTACCTGGCTGATAGTAAAAGTTGTTGGTCATTTTGCTCTAACTGATGTCCTTGTATCAGATGGACATACAATATTAAACAGCGTGAGCACAACTGTGCCTTGTTAGTAGCAATGTCAGCAAGGTAAAAAAGCTCAGAAAAAGATTAATAAAAATAACCTGTCAGACTAGATTTTATACGAAGCTACGGCATCTCTTGAGATAACCACACGCCCACTGCATTTTCAGAGTGCAGTAGAAATGTCTCCCACTTAAATATGCTCTCTCCTTATTTGTTCCCCAAAGACACACGCTGAGATGAAAAGACACTCAATTGACAGCAAATCTTTTCAAAAGTACTAAACCTGGCAAGAAATGTCGCAAGGGGGGTTTCTTGTATCCAAATCCATGATTTGTTTTGCTGCATACAGCCACAAGGTTACTTTCTCTCTCTCTCTCTCCCCCTCTCAGATGTTCTATTTTATATGTATAATGTTGAGAAGCGGCTGGATTAGTCTGTCTTTACTTGTGTATAGCCAACGCTTCACTCTCTAGAAGTTGCTGACTTTGTCTGCATTTGGATGGAAACTTCAGATAAGTGAGGAAACTCGCACAGAAGTATTTACCATCCTGGTAATCTAAAGTCACAGAGAGTGTTTTGTCATAAATTTAGCTGACAGGCATATATTGGAAATGAAGCATATAATTTTCAAAACTATAACCAGACTATTTTTTGAGAGTAATATAAATTCATATTTTGAGCATATTTTGGTTTATATGCATTTCCATTATTTATATATTAAAATAAGATGTGCACAATTTCCAGCCTTATTATTTTGAATGGTTATTAAGAAATGTAGTTATAAATTATGAGTTATACAATACTTTGGAGTAAAAGGTGATTTTCATAATGTCTTTTCCCAACTTACAAATAACTTTTTTGCCATAATACAAACATGCTAGCAGAGCAACATGATAGATGTCTCTTTAAGTATCGTAGTAAAAGAAAATGACTTGTATTCTGAGGCTGTGGATAGTTTATGTTGTTTTGGACCCATTTCCCAAGCAGTGATCGAAAACAGATTACAATAACAATTATACAGTCAGAAGATGCAATATCCATTTCTGTTTTAATTGAGTGAAAGAATAATAAAAACATCATTAAGAAAAATGGGGTGGACCTGTCATACACTCTACCAATTTTTAGACTTCAAGAAAATGCAGAGTAACAGAAGTTTGGGCTTTTTTTTTCTTTTTCTCCCCCTCGTTTTTTAAAGTAGAGTTTGTTGCTCGAGCTAGAAGTCTGAATGGTAGACTTCATACGGGTTCCCATGAGCTAGCATGCAGTAAGTAGGCATACTGCTTGATAATAAAGCTCAAGTTAGGCATTATGCGAGTGTCAGGGTTTGGCATAATAGTGAATGTAATGTTTTTGTCGTTGGTTTGAGCCTTCTTGGTTATGTTAATATGATCACGGTGGCATACTGACCCACCAAATAGATGAGCTCAGAGAATGCCACGGACAGGTAGAGAGTAGCAAAAAAGACTTACTTCTCCTTAAAAATAAAAGCTGTGCTACTTTTTTTTTTTTTACTTCTTTTTTTTTTGCCTCTCTAAATCTGTGGACATATATACCGAGTGCTTAGTCTCTTAAACCATCGCTACCTGGGAGTGACTCTTCCGTCACTTTAGCTACCTCACCATCTCGTTCTTCCAATTAAAACCCTGTGGACAGAAAGGCCCCGTGCTGGGCAGCACTGCAGCTGCGTTCCTCTTGAAAAGGGACCTGACTGTTGTTGGAGGCTGCGGGCGGAGGAAACCTGTCTCTCCATTTTCTCCAAAGCCGAGTCCCAGAGCTGTAAGGAGAAGCGTCCTTTCTGCCGTACCATACGTGGAAAGAGAGATCCCTTCTACGGTAGCCTTGGCTCTAGCTGTGTACCATACAGCTTTATAAATCAACATTTGGAATGGCATCTGAAAGTGAACCGGGAGCCAGTTCAGCCTTCGGAGAGCAGATGTAATCTGCTTTCTTTGGCTAACACCTCTCCCTGAGCGCAGGCGTTTGCACTAGCACAAGTATCTGATTCTCCAGTGTACGTAACGTTGTAGCAATTCAGCCTGTTGAGCCCCAAAAGCGTGGATTTCTGACACTTAACAAGTGCATCCATACGCTGCAGGTCAGCCTGTAGGTAGGTCCACTTTCTCCCCAAAATATTGCTAAGTGGCTGAAGAAATTAAGTGTATTATGCATACCTGAGAAGGAGGGTGTACCTGTTAACTCTTGTCCCTCAACCTCATGACTCATTTGATAGAGATGTGGAAGTTATTAAAAACTGTTAGATTAATGTGACCTGCTGGCTGATAAAAGTGTATGTTCCCAAAACAATAACATTCAAATGGATAGGTGTAAAATGTGTCTCGGCTCTGTGAAAATCTGGAGCGCTTCCCCCACAGCTCTGGATTTTCTGTCCTTGAAAAAGAAGGAATACGAGAGAATGCCACTCAGAAGTCGCTCTTTCTCTGCAGGGGCGTGGGGTGTGGAAGATTAAGATTGTAAGTAAAGGCCGAGCTCCATATGCCAGTTTCTGACCCGTAATGAGCCGTGGGTGCAGGTTGTCTGAAGACTGTCTGCATATTGACCGGTGAAAAGGGAAACGGAGGGGCAAGTTAGCTGCTTTCTAGAGGATGGAATGACGGAGCAGCTCCTGCTCTTTCTTGGTTGTGGTTCTCCATTCATTTTCTTTCTGAAGATCTGATGAAGATTTCTGTGGTTTCCTTATACCAGAAAAATACCATCTAGTAATGATGTTGCCGTAACAGTAGCTGAACCCTTGCAGAAAGTGTAGCAGGATGAAGGGCTCCATCAGTAACCATTGAATTTGATGACATTTCTTCTGAGGCAGTGTTTAATGTGGCTTGTCCTATTGTGTGCATACTTGTAACTTTTGCCTATAACCAGTTCTGCCACATCTGTTGACATTGTCACTTAGAAATGAGTTTTTTTAATGCTGTCAGTATCTAAAAGACATGAAGGAAAGAGGCAGTGATTACAGATCTGTTCAGCTCGTCTTATAGCTGGAGCCTGCAGTTGGGCTTGAAGACAGAATGTCAGTGCAGTAGTTACATTATTTATCTGGTAATGTGAAGGAGGGGTGATACGATTTCTTATTTTTCTTGCCGGGGGTGGTTTACAAAGGAATGGACACAAAGGAGAAAAGAGCTTGTTGGTGGGTCCCAGTGGAGATCCCAAAAGAGGCCCAAGTGTGGGACGCAGCTCTTCTCCAGAAATAAACCTCAAACCAGCTACGAAAGCTTTTCTGTTACATTCCAGGGGACTTATCCCAGTACCAGGAGACTAGTTAATAGAACCTTCATTAAAATGCTTTTGCTAGAAGATGTTTTTTTGCTTTAAAAATTACATAATATGGTGGCATCTGCTAGCACCACCGAAGTTAAGGGCTTATTAGCGGTTCCAGTTTTCAGGGTTTGAAAATGTTGGTCATTAAAATTAATTCTGGGTGGAACTTGGCACAGAGTCTTAATCCCTTCGGCGAGTTTTGTTACGTAGTTGGGAGAAAAACAACAGAAAGCAGTCCCCCACCAAACCAAAAAGCCCCTCCCGAACCCTAAAATTGTTTTTAAGTTACAGAGACCAAAACCTAAAATTTATAGGAAATTAATGACTTAAGATGATTTTTTTAAAAAGCGCCAGTTTAATTTAAAAATGTTTCCTTCGTTGGTTTTCAGTGAAATGAGTATCTTTTCCATTAGTTCATATTCTATATTACTGCTGTAGGGTATTTTTTCTTCTTTTTTAACTGGGAAACAAGGTGAAAGAACTGAGCTGTTTTATTTAGGAAAAATATAGCTTCAGTGTCTCTGCGTTTGGCTTTGCCTTTCGATGTGAACGGTTGGACTCAATGATATTAAGGGTCTTTTCCAACCTAAATGACTCTATGAAGCCTGCGTGTGGTTCTGGCTCAAGGCACGGTGCTGGTACCACCACAGCCGTTCCTGCATGTCCCGGGGGGCTGGTTGGCAGGGGCTAGAACAACAGGGACATCTGTTTGTGCCGCCTTCTGACTCAGGCTCCCTTAAAGCTGTATTTTGAGGTCTGGGTTCTCGTTGCTCTCACTTTTCACTCATTTAGGTGGGAAGCTGGAAGTGCTTTTTTCTCCTGTTTAATTGTTTCTGCCTCCTGGCTGCCCTGTGCACGGCTGTGGCTGGGCTAACCGGGTGGCACAAAGCCCCTGTGGCTGCTCCCGTTCTTGCCCTTTGAACCCAACCGGTGTGACGGATCTGAAGTTTGGATTGAGTTAGCGCAACTAGTTTAGCAAAGGGTGTTAGTTCCCGGAAGCAGCTGATGCACTTTGACTAACAAAAGGCCTCGTCTCCTGTGAGTAACACTTCTGTCCCAGACAGGCAGCAGGAGGGGCTGCGCTAGAGGTAAATGCTTCGTATCCCACTCTATTTCTCATTTCTTGTTCGTCTCAGCACATGCTCTGAATACGGCTTTTCTTTTATACCGTTTTTTGAGAAACTCAAGTATTATCAAATCAAGTTATGAGTTTCATAATATGTTTCTGTGGTGGGATAGCGGCCTGGAATATTTTGCGTTAAACAGTAAAGCTGTTATTTCAGCTAGGAGAAGGATTCTTTGGCTAGTTAAGCTGTCAGAAGCAGGGGACGTCTGCAGAGACATTAGTGACTTCTTTATAAGATTTCCTGAGATCTGGGATAGTTGTGATGGTTGGGAGACTGAAGCCACAGAAAGGACTGGAAGCTGAAGAAGGATGTAAATAATATCTTGTGGTTTGCATTCACCATTGGCTAAAATATAATATGTAGAAATGCATTTCCTGCCTACAGATTTATTGAATATGTAAAGCCAGAAAAAATAACTGAGGAGGAGGAGGAAGATATTGTCCTTCGTTTTGCTTCCTCTGGCCCTCCTTAGGAGAAAAATTGTACAATGTAATGTTATTTAACATGATTTTGTTTCTTTGGCAAATGTTGTATTAAAATCATCTGTGGACTGAGCTCTTCTTTACCAAATTGCATCCTGGAACAAATTATTTGCAACAGGCTTATAAACCCATGAAGAGTAGGAGTTTAACAGCATCACATTACTGGCTGTATGCGAAATCAGATCTCTCACGTTTTGTCTAGAGTACATTGGAGAGCAGAGGATTAGCAGAAAGTAAGGTCCTTATTTTTAAACAAAACCTTTTGCTGTAATGAGGTGCTTGACACTTTTGTTTTGCATAGGATTGTACAGTTGCAAAGATCCTGATACGGTCTCCTGTATTTGGCACAGAGGTTTCCCGCTGGCCGCCTGTCAGTGTGCACACACAGCTTGCTTCACGTGGTTCTGAGTGGTTAGTGACAAACAACTGCAAAGTCATTCCTTCAGTCCCCATTAAAAAAGATTTACAGGAGAAGAATTCTCAGCCTCATAATGAGACTGCTGTAAGCTGGTGCTTGATATGTAAAAGGCTGAAACACAGTCCATTTACCCAAACCCAGCATTTATTGTAAATAAGTTAAGTGCCAACAGCTTATATTCTGTCCGATTTAATTATATTCGTGATTTATGGGATAGCCTGAAAGTAAGCCTTAATGGATATGACTAACCCTTGCTGAAATTGTGAGCTGGGTCTCTTCCACCTCATCACTGAATTGCATAGGCATGGGATGAACCTGGGATCTGCTTCAAGCCTGATCTTTCTTGAGTGTGAATAGTCATGTGCGTGTGGCACGGTGGAAATGCTACGGTTGTGCCTGTTCAGCATATCCTGTATCTGCAGCCCTCAACTAAACTCTGCAGGGTTTTCTGGGGAAGAGCTCACATCACCACCAGCTACAGCTACACTCTGATTTAATTGAGATCAGAACAAAAACCTCTTTTCTCATATACTATTTGGTGTCCTTCCTCTCAGAAAAAAAAACCGTTTTGAAATACAGTTGATCTTTTCTCATTTTGAAATTATCTTCTCTCGTTATATGTGATCTTAAAGGTCTTTTCCAACTGAAATGATTCTATGTTTGTTCACCTAGTCGAGTCTTGAATAGAAACCTCCTGATTATTAACATACGTGCTAGGTTTTCATTTCCAATCACTTAAATGTTTGCAGTTTGCATCGTTTTGAAGAAGTGGTAAGCTGAAGCTTTGAAGCTTCCCCCCCTTTTTTTTGTTTTGTTTCTTTCTCTTTTTTTCTTGGTGGTGGTATTAAGTTTTTCAGAATAGAAATTACGTATTTATTCTGCATTAGGATGTAGGGTGACCACCTTTGGTGCAGAAATGCAGGTATTTCTGAATAACTGAAAGCTGTCAAACTTAATTGGTTTCTGTCTTTTCAATTAGAGCTGTGAGGAGGAGAGCTGGCAAACCTCTCCTGTGCCGCATGGATGCTGATTTCTGCCTTTTAAAACAGTTTTCTCAATTTAGGTTCATTTTTCAAATTTGTTTAAAAGAAAGGGAAAGAGAGTTAAATACCAAATTGGTATATGTAAGGTCAGCTCTATTGCAGTGCAAAGAGAAATAAATAAACGGACTGCTTTCCCTTCACTGCCTTTGCTGGATAAAGGGCTCTCGCGTAAAGAAAAAACAGAAGCAGATTAGGTTTAGGAAATATTTGTACTTCGATTGCTTCCTGTAGTTATTGCCAGTTGTGGAAGCATGCTGTATTGTTAAATATATGGAATCTTTATCTAGATGATTTCCTCAAGATGACCCATGCTTTGCTAATTGAGCTTCTTAGTCTCTGTAAGGGTTAGGGTCTCGTCTTAGAAGTCCAACTGAAGTTGCTCATGATTCAGTGTTTTGAGGTGTGTGTGGGAATAAACATTTGCGGATTCTGCTCTCTGCTCTTGCCATTACCTAGATTTNCCCCCCCCCCCCCCCCCCCAAGCTTGTCTTTGCAATACAGAGAAAAGAATGACCCACGTTGCAGTCGTCTGCTAGGGAAAATGTTTTCTGCCTACAGTAATGAAGAGTTTTCAGTAGTTTATGAATTTTCAAATAAATGTCCTGGTTTCTGAACTCCCAACCATAGAAATTTGCTTTGTCTTTGAGGGAGATTACTCTGCCTGTGTGTCTGTGTTCTGTTTAAAAAACACCAAACAGCAACCAACAAACAAACCCTAAAAACCCAAAGCACAACGGCAACAACAAAAACTTTATTTTCCACTTTCTTCATTTGATAAAAATCTCTCCACTGTAGAATGATTTCCTTTGGGTTTGACACCACCATTTGATCTCAGTTTTTAATAATTTTGGTGGGTTTCACTCCCAGAAGAAAACATGCTTGTGCTGTGAAGTATTCCCACTAGAAATCTGGGAAGTCTTAAAACCTCATGTTACTCAGGGCTAAGAACTGGCTTCTTTATTAATTCCCTGCTAGACAACCCCTGTACAGTAAATCTTTCCATAACACCATGCTGTTGAAATTAATTAAGCTGATGTTTGGAAATTGTTCAAATTAGATTAAATTAAATAACACCTAGACGGGGCTCAAAACTTGTGCTGATGGAAACAGATTTTAATCTAAAAAGACAGGAATTTTATTGGTGCCTCTACTTATTGGTTGATCTTCATGTTATACTTATTAGGACACGCAAGCGCTGCTCCCTATTTAGTGGCTGGAGAGGTGCGTGGCTGAAATAGTTTAACCTCTCGTCAGCTTTCTGTATCCTTTTCTTCTTTTGCTTTAGGTGCCAAGGCTATGATGGTTATGTGAAAATGGGTGATGCATAGAAGTTCACTGCTGATAGCATCACATTTATTGCTTCCTCCGAAGCATGCACTGGACAAAGTATCATTTGCAAATGAACAAAACAAACGGTGCAGGGCTTGTTAGTATCTGCTCTGTCTTGTCCTTCTAGTTGGTCATTAGAAATTTACAGCTCTTACTTGCAAATCTTACAACTGAAAATGTTTTCCAGGAAGCTGCACGGCTGGAGTTTGATAGTACTTTGAACTGGCTTCAAGTTTTTTGTAAAAATTAATGTTTTATGCAGCAGAGTATACGGAGTTTTCACTTCTTGAATGAAATATCTATTTCTCATTCTTTAAGAATAGATTGCTCCCTAGTGAAATAAAACTATAGATTGAAATGGGCAAGGAGGAGAAAAAATGTGCTTTTGGACACAGGTCTGATACATCTTTAATTTCTTCTTAATTTCTCCACCCCTTCGAAGAGTCTCAGCAAAAAAGGCAACTATGTTTACAAAGTCTTATCTGTACATTGCAGCTTTTCCATGAAAGCAACAGTGGGGCTTAAATCCCATCCCTGATTTATTTTAAAAATACATGTTACACAAAGGTATCAGTCATTGCTAATCATTCTGTTCTTCTGGGTAATAGTGGGAACAGCTTTTCTCTGTTCTATTCCATGGATTAGAAGGGATTCTCGCTGTGTATGGATGTCCTTGTAAAAGCCTTTATGTAGATCTTGTTTTATGCTCCCCTAGCCTTTTATGTAGATGCTATCTATATGGGGTCAAAGCTCTGCGAGAAGTGCGAAAGAGCTGCTTGTAAGTCAGTTAAGTGAATTAACATCAAGGAGGAAAAGTATTTTTGCGTAATTTGTGATCACTATAAATGTTTTGTGTGCATTCCAGCGTTGTGTTCATCCTATAAGGAAATAGTTTCCTCTTCAGCCCTCAGATTACCCCTTGTTTTTTCTGTGTGTGAAAATAGGTGCCGTATGTCATCTACCTTGAGCTGTACAGCATCATTCACTGCAGCATCTCTCTAAAAGCAGGAGAGTGAATGCACAGAAGTTCAGTGCAGAAGAGACTTAAGCCTTTTTTGTGCATATGCATGGGAGAGGGAGGATGACAGTACTTCTGCCTGATCGGGCATTAGGGAAAGAGCTGAGGAGTTTCAGGGTTTACGAATAAGGCTGGCTTGCGTTGCTGGAGCATTGCATGCGAGACTTCATTATGGATGCTTGGTCTCCTGCTCTCTGAGTATTGCTGAGTAAGTTCTTCAACTGGAATGACAATGAGCAGTGACTTAACTTGTATTGCTCTTTTGTAAGGGCCCTGTAGTGAGCTGGAGGTGTTATACACGCATCTAGGAGCAAGACAATGTGTGTATCGGTGTGCAAAGAGCATGTTTTGGCTGCAGATGTTTTTTTCTTCTGATTCCAACATACTGAAAGTATATTAATTTACTTTCAGATTAACATCAGGAAACAGAGGAGTTTGAGGCAATAAATCCATTAGAGACATCACAGCTTAACTCTCCAATGTGAAATAGAAGGCAAAGCAGATGGAACTTCCTTGGAGTGAGATTTACTTGGAAATAAGTTGGAGTACTGTTGTCTTTTAGTAAAATAGGATGGGTATTGAGATTCCAGATGCTATAGTGAGAGGCATGAGAATGGGTTAGCAATGGCAGATGTGGTAACCTGCCCTTTGCTCTCTGTTTTTAAGGTACTAATAGTAGCTTATCGTCAGTTACACTGGGGTACTGAGTTCAGAGATGTTTTTGCAGAAGCTTCTTCTGTAGTAGGGTCCGTGCAAGCATGGGCAGCAGAAAAGGGCAGGAAAGTAATCATGGGCAAGAGTCCCGTGGGTCCTTCGTGCCATCTGTGAAGTGATGTCACGTACAGCCTAAGCTCTGGCATTTGAGATCTTGTTTGTACTGAGACAGTAACAGTGAGTGTGGAGAATAGGTGCAACTTCTGTGCTGAAAAGGTGGAAAGGCTGTAGTGCGACCATGAAAGCATCCAGCAGGAGGATAAAAGATGCTGTGGCATCTCTCTCATCAGTTTGTATTCACCTACTTCTTCTGTCTTGCCAAAATGTAATTTACACAACCGGTATCACAGCCTCAGCATTTGGCCAAGTATCTTAATCTTTTGTTAAGACTTTAATAGCCCCATCAAAGATGCTGTGATGGACTGTGTGTTTGACAGAAGGGGAAATTTGTCACTTATGGAGGTTAAATTTCACTTTAACTAGATAAATGATTTATGGACAAATATAACTCGTTTTTTAACCTTTGATAGGAACAGACATTTTGTCATTGATTTCAGAGGAACAGGGTCAGCCTTGCACTGTCTTTTCAGGAGAGCACCTAGAGATTTTTTTTCACTGAGAATTTTTTTTAACACCTTGTGTTAAAATTTTGCTGCTTGAACTTGCAAAATGCATCAGTTTAACCCAGAATCAAGCAGTGAAGAGGGAGCAGGACCAATGTGATGCCGTAACCTACTTACACATTATTTCAGGGTGTGTTTTAAAACAAAGAACTAGACCAGATCAACTGGATATCATGGCTTGTAACGGCTGCTGCTGGCCTGCAGTTAGAATGTCAGATTGGGAGCCACTCTATGCCAGATAGGTCACTAAGTGGCAATTGCGGATCTAAAATATATTTTAAGGTAAATCCAGTCTCTGCAAATTCAAGATATGGAGCATTTGAGTCCCTTAGCAATTGTTACTGGTGCGACTGTATCTATTTCAGGGCAGGGTAACTGCTCTGAAGGGATATATAACTGTTGTTTTGCAGATACTGGAGCTACTGATAGTATAAGGTCTTGAAGATGCTTAACTGACTTTGTATGGAAGGAGAACTGAAATGTGGCTTTTTGCTCTTTTTCTCTTAAAGAAATGCCCGGTCCAGGAATACAGTGATTTGTGTCTGGCCTGTCATAAATATACTCGGTTATTTTTCATAGTTGTTATCCACTGGAAAAGGTTGATTTCATTCTGAAGAGCAGGAGGGAGAGGTCAACTTTCTAGCAGTATTATGAGCTTTAGATAGCACATTTGCAGAACTGCTTTAGGCTGAGATTTCTCTCTCTCCCTGTATTTCATAGTTTATCTAGGAACTAACAAATAGTGCATAACCAATTTATACATTTCTGTGACTGGAGGTGATGTTTTTCCCTTTGCCACCCTCTGACTACAGCCTGGCCCGTAGCAGGCAATGGAGATGGCCGTGCAGTTCTGTAGGTTTTCCATCTGTTCCATCGTCCCTCTGTGTATGCGCTTGAAGTACTGTAGGGCCCTCTCTGGCAAATTGGCTTGTTTTCTGCTGTCTGTAGTCTTGAATCCCTTTAAGTTCATGCCCCACAATTTATTGGCATAGATGACTTGATCCTGTAACCACAAAAGTAAATTTACAATAAAACAGAACAAAATTGAATCCAGACCACCCCCTGAGTTTTCCACTTCTGTGGTTCTTCCTCATCCTTTATCCTCTTTCAAAGAGAGCTGTTCTCACTCTTCATACATGCAGCGGGAGACTAGCCACTGCCCTCTCTGGGTCTGCGTAACCATCAGCTGCCAACACAAGATTATCATTTTCAGCAAAATCAATGCAAGGGTATTTTCCTTGCGCAGTGAGAAGACTGGCCATGGTCTGAAGATGTGCAAATAAGTCTATCCCAGCCAAGAACTGTGTATGGAGCTAGCCTCTGCTGATTCCTCCATAAGTTCACTGTGTGGAGAGAAGCAGAAGCGACATTTGTCTGTCAGGTTTTCGTATGGCTGAGTGGGGAGAAGCTCTGACCTGAAAGAACAGGGACATTCATGGGACTGTAGAAAACCTCTGCTATGTTGAAAAGGTCGTATTAGGAAATCTTGTTCGTACTCATGGTGACTGTGATTCTGTTCCTGAATTGTATTCTCTGGAGCTTTTAGTGTGGTTTTTAAATGAGTCAAGTGATGAGACTTCAGTATTTCCCTTGGAAAGAAAGCAAAAGCTATCCCACAGGGAAGAAAGGCAGATTTCCACTTAAGATGAGCCTTCTAGGAGGTGTCTTAATTTACAACTTTAATCAGAGATATATGACACACTTCTTGTTCCTCTCTTACTGATACTTTGTTGTTTTGTTTTTTTTCCATCTAGGTTTGATGATTCCAGTCTTTTGTGTGGTGGAGCAGTCAGATGCCTCTCTTGAATATGATAATCGAGAAGAGCATGCCGAGTTCGTTCTGGTTCGCAAAGATGTGCTCTTTAGCCAGCTGGTGGAGACAGCGCTCCTGGCTCTGGGGTATTCCCACAGTTCTGCAGCTCAGGCACAAGGTATTCACTAAAGTTCCTTTCCCCTTGCTCTGCGCTGGCAGGAGGCAGCACCTGAGGTTGTTTGATGTAAGGAGAAAGCAAGACGATTGGTGGCAAATCTTTGAAGTGGTTTTATCAGTTGTGTTGATTGTTTAATCCTAAACTAGGTGTACAACAAGCCCTACCTTGTTAGCCTGCCTAGAAAGCATTAGCTGGATCTTGCTGAAGTGTGAAATATGGTGATAATGATCAGTCAGCATATTCATGACACATTTGTTCTGTACCAGGAGGCAGGTTGTTGCTTCGAGGAAGTCAGCACAGAAGAGCTGGATAGAACCTCTAGGTGTACAGCTAGATGTTATCTGGTATTCCTCTTTGTATCAGGGTGGTTTTGAACAGCATATTGCAGTCTTTGATTTTCAAAATCATACATTGTATATAATGGTTTTATATATATATAAATTCATGCTCTCTTCGTGGCCAGTAGTTGTAGTGCTAAACATCCAGGCTGATTCCTCTGCTTTCACTTACTTACTATATTGCTGCAGAGCCCTTTGTGAAGCTCTCTAGTCCCTTCCACTTAGAGATGATTCTCCTGTAGCAGCGAAATCTTAAAATGAACTTAACTTTCCTCTCCTACCCAAAATATCGGCTTGAAAAAAACAAGCCTAAAATTCTAATCTTGAGGAAGAGGGGCAGGAGGTGGTGGATTGGGAAAAATCTTTCCAGAAGGAACTTTGCATTTCAAGAGGCTTTTTTTATAATAAGCAGGTTATTTCAATGCTTATTCTTTTGGATGAGAAGCCTGTAAGTTTCAGTTTCATCTCCATGTCATCGGTAAAACCTGTGCACATTTAGAGTAGTTTAATAGAAACTTTGCCCGGGGATTTGGATTTTACCCACTGGTTTTAGTCATTTTGTATAGCTAGGTATTTGAACTTTCGAACAGAAGGAGCAGCGGTGGTGTTGATTCCAGGAGTTCCAGGCAGTGGTTAATAGTGTAGCTATTGTACAAGCTTCTTTCCAAGCAGGGTGATAATGATTCATTTCCTCTGTCAGCCTCTGCTCTTTGAGAAAAGCTCAGTTTCTGAATAGGCAGAGCTCATCTCATGCACATGTGTTTATTTACAGAGTGCGGTAACAAAAGCTCTTCAAGAAGGTAGTTGTTTTGATTTTTAATATAAAACATTTCATGTCATTTTAGGGACGCTTTTTTACTGAATGTAAAAGGTCAGCATGTCCCACTGTTTGCATCCTGGTGAGCCAGCTTCCTGTTTGACAGCACTATCCATCTCACTTAACACAGTTGCTCAACGTGTTGCGAGCTAACATGTGGAACACGCTGCATTAGGTGGCCAAGATTTGATTCTTGGCACTTACGAAGGGGCTTGGGCTTTGCAAGAAACCTGCTCTGAGGAGGCATGCCATTCAGTGCAGTGATCCACACTGGCTGAGCATCTCACTTGGGGGAACCTTGCTTTTGCAGCAGCTCTCTGTTGTGAGAATCGCAAGGAGGAGAGACAGATTGACTCACGAAGGAGATTAGTCACTGTGCAGGGAGGAAACGGCCACTGTGTTTTTGAACTACAGGCTTTGACAGTGAGCAGGTTCAGATACTAATCTGTCACTTGATGTGATGCTTGAATAACTTGTCTAGAAAATAAAAGTGGAATCTCTAACCGTTGTCATTAGTCTAAAAGAAAAGACTGGCATTTTTGTCTTTAAGGCAGCAAATCTAGAAAATTCACCTTCTACTAGAAAACATCAGATGGTATAATAATTAGAAACAACAAAAAATACCTTAAAGATCCCTCCGTTAACAAATCTCTTACTTGGTCAGTTTATTGCCCTTCGCACTGAAGGACCAGTTCTCCAAAGTCTTTTATGCATCCTGGGCAAATACTGCAGATCGTGCTGATTTTCAGGTATGAAGCTGAAGTACACAGCATGTTCTGTAGTATCTTGTTTCTGTGCTGGCTGTCTGCAAGCTGAGAGATGAGGTACAGGCAGAGACAGAGTGCTAGTAGATCCCTGAGATTGTTTAGTTTAATGGGAAAATTTATGGAATATTGGGCTCTAATCTGTCAACTAGGGTTGACAGAAGCATGCTGGTAAATTGTTGATCTAAAGATTTATTTGGGAACACAATTTTCTGATATTAAAAAGAGGAGAAAAAAAACACCTATTGGCTTTATTAATTCCAGTTGTAGGAAAAGTCTGCTTCTGTTCTAGTGCTTGGGATTGATTTTGTTTAGCAATGTACATTGATAAACAGTCACTTAGTTCTTTATGCTTTACGATCAGCTGAACTACAGGATCTGCATGAGAAGCTGAAGATCCTTAGGTGCATTTTTGAAAATGGTAAAGCTTTGAGCAACACACTGTACAAAACACTGACATGAGTAGGTGTCCCCATGTCCTCCAGGGGCAAAGTAAATGTGAGCTTGTCAAAGCTTTTGTATGGTAAGGGCTGTCTAAGCTGTAATGTAGCGTGTAATAATTGTTACTTTTTGAGCTGGGAAAGTGTTTCATTCCCCCCCTTGTTTTGGATGACTCGGAGAGGAGTAGCAATGTTCACTTCATCTTGTGGGAAACATCTTGCCTTTGCCTCTTCCTTTTTGAGCAGGGTCTCCAGTGGCAGATAAAAGAGCTAGTTGTGGGGGAAAAGAGGAGTTGCGGCAGCAGAGAGAATTGCTGTGCGATTTCACACCGCCTTCGCTGCGGTTCACCATAGCACTTCTACAGACCTGCTGAAGCTCGAGCAGGCGGCGTGCGACTTGCGTGGAGGGCCCTGCCTTGTGCTTGCCAGCTGTATGGCAGCATGGCAGAGTCTGGGTGCCAGAAAGGAAACGTGGCACGGAAGGGTAGGTGGTGCGTCACCTCCTTGAAGGGTCTGTGCGTCCAAAGGGGCCCTGCGGCAGGGCTGCCTGCCCGGGCAGCAGCCTAGAGCTCCACAGGTCCCCACGGAGGTGATGCCGTGCCCTAGCACGAGCTGTAGCCTGCACACTCAGCTGCCACCTGGCCTGGGGCCTCATGTATCGGCTCGTGGTCGCTTGGCTTATCATGGCCAATTTTTAGTCCTTGTCATTAGGTAAATTGAGAAGTCTAAGCATAAATGATCTTGAGACAAATATGTATCAGCAGGTATACACAAAGGTGGCTTGATGCCTCACTGGAAGAAGCTCTTTATTCCCACACAGTTTGGACAGGACACATTTATTCCACAAACAGCTGGTTGTGAACATTTTTTGTTGGTGGCGAGAGCAGAGACTTTTTCCAGTGAGTGCTGCCCTCGTGAAACTTCCCTTTTCTGACAGGAGCTGTGAAAAGTCTTCTGGAACAGCATGGAAATTCGTTAACAGCTTGGCACTAGGGTGTGAAAGTTGGTGGTGTGAATGGCAACAAAGGTTTAATAAACATTTATGTATTTTTCTTTCATCACTTGAGTCTACACCTGACACTAGGGGACCTGCTACATGTGCTTTCCAGAGGCGAAAAGAGTCATGTTTTAAAGGGGCACCTGTTCTATGTGTAGTTTAATAAAATTTACATGCCCTGATGCAATATATATATTTTTTTTGATGGGTGGGGTATTCTAACTGGGCTATGCAAGAGAAGGGAACTGGTAGGGGCTACACACAGTGTATAGTGCTAAGTGCTGGAACCAAAGTAGTATGAAAGTAACTGTGATCTGGAGTACCCTGTATGCAGTCCTACAGCTTTGGGACCTGCTGTGAAAGCCTCCTCAACGTGGAGAGGAGGAAGAGCAGTGCTAGTTTGACTCTTTTAGCAAGTTCTGCTTTCTTAGAACCCACATAAAAAAGAAAATAGTGTCATTTCTTGTGGATATATTTATGTATGTTTTTTCTTTTGACCAGTTCCTTGTTAGCTGTTGTGAGTGTATACAAAGAAGTGGTGTACATTGTCTACAAAAGCTTGCAAAGCTGAATGGGACATCGAAATGGAGTTTGCCTCCTCCACCCAGGTGCTTCTGCTAGGTGTGTTGGCCGGGCAGTGTGGAGTGCCTGCCCTCACTGCTGTTTGTGGGCAGCTTTAGCTGGTCACTGACGAAGTAGTTGCTTGAGTTAGTTGCTGTTGTGGCCACCACAAGGAAGAGGTTGTGCAGAAGAGTGAAATAGTGCTGAGATGCCAAGTGGAGCAGAAGGAGGGGTGAGAAAACAGCAGAGGGAAGTTAACACAGAGTGAGAGAAACATTAGATCTTTCCCATCCCTGTCACTGTAGAGATTGCCAAGCCCTAGTTCTTAAGCAATGTATTGCCTTGAGCAGAGCCATTGCAAGAGGCAGTGCCTTGTGTTAGTGCCTTAAAGTCCCCTCTTCATGCTGCCTGGTTTCTTCTAGTGCTGTGTACTGACTGACGAGAAGGAAGCCTTATGGCTGCAGAGAGCTGGGGGTGGCTGGTTGGAGTGGAAGGCTGGAAGGAGAGGCTGGCAGTGGTCATCGGGGAAGCCATAAGACAAGAATGAGAAACAAAAAGGTTTAAGTATCTTGCCTTGCAATGTGGAGTTGCAATGGCTGGGTGCAGAGGAGAGTGATGCTCTGTGGGCATCGTGACTTGGTGAGCTGAGGTCGGACAGCATCGGCCCTGTCAGCCTTGCATGACTGGAGTGGGGAAGAGTGAATTTTGTTGCTGCCAGTCAGGGCCTGGCCAGAGTAGCTGATGGGGTACCTCTGCCCTAATGTTGTGACACTCAGAGGTGTATCTCAGGACCAACTGTCCTTCTCCAGCTGCCCCATGTGTAAAGCTCTGAGGTTGCTTGCAGCCGCAAGCTTTGGTGGCTGAGCTTTGGTGCTTCTGCAGAGCGTGGTGCTCTGGAGCCCCAGTGGAGCTGTGCTGGCAGTTAGCTGTAGCAAGAGAGAAAGGAGGCTCTCCTGACTGCAGAGCAAGGAAACCAGGGCACAGGCACGAGGGGTCTCCTCTGGATCTGTGAACCACATGGCTGGGGCAGGAAGGAACCCAGACTGCAAGCGTGCTCATTTCCCTCAAGGGTCTAAATATGTGAGCTCAGCCCTGCTCTCTGCTGTTAACTGGAGGCCTCTTGCACTTGTAGCCTGCATTTAAGTAGTGTTTCAAAGCAAAGACCAGATCTGTTTGATATGGTGACACTTAGGGAATCAGTCCAAACCCCAGGCTGCTGTGTGTGAGAATGTGGCAGCCTGAATGCTGGGCTCCTTCACTCTAGCCTTTGTGAGGCCAGCATGACCATCTTGCCACTTAGGGGTTATAATCATGTGTACAAATATTTGAAGGGTGTAAATACCGATGAGGGAATGGATTTGCTTAAGCTGGTCCAAGAGGGTAGGGGTCTGGGGCAATTGGAAGGAACTGAGCAGATGATTAGTAGGGAAAGATCCTGTGAAATATTCCCATCTGTGCTGTCTCCAGGACCACAACAGCTTTCAACTGAGTGTCAGGTAAAGGCAGAACATACCAGCTGGGGGCTGTATTGAACACGCACGCACAAGCTGGTTTTATATTTCCCTATCAAGAAAGGTACAGTAAAAGTGTAGTGAAACCTTGCTACACTGTGCTTGATGTATACAGCTAAGTTTGCTGCCATTGGGGTGACCAGATCAGCTATTTTTAACACAAGTGCAAAGTAGTATTATGGGAAAAATGAGAGGAAACCTGGGTTCAGGTTTCTCCTGTGAGTCATGTGCAATAAACTACAAGGGTGCTATAATATGGGATCTTCAGATTCCTCAGCCAACTTCCCAGTGTAATTTGTATGTCTGAGCCGTGGCTCCCTGTTCATGTGATCAAAGACCTTCTAGTAAGTATTATAATGGCTTTAATGAATAGGAGAGACACTCCTGCTATAATGGCTTAAATAGCAAAACAATACAGTGATCAGAAAACTAAATGTTGGGTCATTTCCTGTCTCTGTCACTGTTTGCTGCTACTTTTTTTTTTTCTTTCTCTTTTTTCTTTTTTTCCTTTTTTCTTTCTTTTTTTTTTTAATTTCCTGCTTGTACAGACATAGCATAGTGGTCTCACCTAACAGAGTTGTCAGGCCATGTAGAGTTGCTGTATGGCTCTCCACTCAAACTCTTTTGCTACAGAATATGATCACCCTCTAAACCAATATATCTTAAAGCAAAAAAACCTCATCCCACCCCAAAACAAATGAAAGAAACCAACCCAGCCTTTTTCAGAGCTCTTTTCAGCAGTTTGGTCTTACTCCATCTATAATTAACAACTCCTTGCCTTTAGAAATGCTCTTTTGTCCCCCTTGCTTCTATTGGGGACACTTCTTATGGGTAAGCTCTTCTTTCTTCTTTCCAGTTTTGTAGGTGAAATTGTAGAAGACACAAATCAAATCATTTAACAGTAATATGTGTGAGGGGTATGACTTAAATGGACATCTTGCATTAAACTCTGACATGCAATTTCATGACAACTTGTCTGGGATTGCTAAGCAGACTGGATTTCTTGCAGTGATACTCAGCCATCCGAATCAAAGTTTTCCTTGTAAAAGCTGCTCCGTCTTGTATTATACATTCCTGGAGTTGTATTCTTTGTCTTTCTCCCTGATGTTTGAAGAAAGTGAGCGGAGTACTTCTCAAATATTTATTTCCCTCCCTATATACAGACATTTACCAGCAAATCACTGTTTTGTCTACCCTACAAAACTTCATGACAACTGTTAAATGAAACTCAATTACGGGAACCATGAGAGAAAGTCAGAATTTAATGGGAATGCTGAAAACCTCTTCCTTCTTTGTTTTTTTGATAGGCATTTCAGTGCATAATGAATACAGGGTTTGAAAGACACTGTTGTTAGAGGTTCAGCGTCTCATGCCATTTCAATTAAAGCCCCAGAGTTCTCTTTAAACGTTCCTTGGAACTCTTAAGAAGTCTTATGTAAAAAATAAAAGAAGAGGTAGGGATTGAGGCTGCTTATATTTGTAGGGTTTACTAATATTAGTCTGGGTTTTTTTTCTGTGGAAAATGTGACATCTAAAGAAATGTTAGGATGTCATATTTATATATATAAAAAATGGAAT
>VZSF01000770.1:1476094-1554632 GCA_013398295.1 Chionis minor | reverse complement strand
ATGGAATATATTTTGTTTACTTTTTTATATATAAACACATGTATAATATATTTATAGTTTAATAGAGAATATAAATACCTATATTTTATACATATACACAGATAAAAAAATATATAACAGTATTTTATATATGTGCAAACAAAAGATCAAAAGCCAATTAATAAATCAACCTTTCAGGTTACTTGTCACCCTCATTCTCCATCTGTAGTGTTATTTTAAGTAACCTCATTATCCCAACAGCATGAACTCTAGTGAATACTTGATTCTTTGATAAGCTCACTGTGAAAGTTCTTCTAACCATTGGCCAGGAAGTATCTCTCTTCCCTTTTTTTCCCTACCCTGCCCCATGCTGGTGTGTGTAAATTTGCCACGTGGTATTGGTTTTCTGATCCCCATACATTATTTACAGGATTCTTGTGATGGAACAAAACCTTCTAGAAGTAATAATGTGTTTTTCTAGATGGCAAACATCTGGGTAGTATAAGTAATGGGTAATTTATTAGTGTCTGAACAGCTTAAAGGAGGGTATCCCTGAACAGCTCAGCACTTCTGACGGCCACTTTCCATCTCATTTGTGGTTTGTGACTGAGCACAGCACTGCTTGTAAGCAGGAGAAGAGGCAGGGGTGAAAGAAGGGAGCGGAGTGGACAGAGCAGGCGTCGGCTGTCCCAGTTAAACACCTCTTCTTCCTTCCCTGCATGTCTCTGAGACTTCGTATACCTGTGATGGGAGTTTCATAGAATCACAGAATGGTTTGGTTTGGAAGGGGCCTTAAAGATCATCTAGTTCCAACCCCGCTGCGATGGGCGGGGCGCCTTCCAGACAGGTTAATCAAAGCCCCATCCAACCTGGCCTTGACCACTTCCAGGGATGGGGCATCCACAACTTCTCTGGGCAACCTATTCCAGTGCCTCACCACCCTCACAATAAAGAATTTCTTCCTAATATCTAATCTGAATCTACGCTCTTTCGGTTTAAAACCATTACTCCTCATCCCATCACTACACTCCCTGATAAAAAGTCCCTCCCCATTTTTCTCGCAGGCCCCCTTCAGGTACTGGAAGGCTGCTGTAAGGTCTCCCCAGAGCCTTCTCTTCTCCAGGCTGAACAATCCCAACTCTCTCAGTCTGTCTTCATGGGAGGGGTGCTCCAGCCCTCTGATCATCCTCATCACTCTCCTCTGGACTCGCTCCAACAGGTCCATGTCCTTCTTGTGTTGAGGGCCCCAGAACTGGATACGGTACTCCAGGTGGGGTCTCACCAGGGTGGAGTAGAGGGGCAGAATCATGTCCCTTGACCTGCTGGCCACTCTTTTTTTGATGCAGCCCAGGATATGGTTGGCTTCCTGGGTTGCAAGTGCACATTGCTGGCTCATGGTGGGTTTCTTATCTACCAACCCACCCCCCAAAGTCCTTCTCTTCAAACCATTCTCCGCCCAGCCTGTATTTGTGCTTGGGATTGCCCTGGCCCATGTGCAGGACCTTGCTCTCGGTCTTGTTGAACTTCATGAGGTTTACACAAGCCTACCTCTCAAGCTCGTCCAGCTCCCTCTGGATGGCATCCCTTCCCTCCAGTGTGTTGACCGCTCCACATAGCTTGGTGTTGTCAGCAAACTTGCTGAGGGTACACTCAATCCCACTGTCCATGTCTGTCCATGTCCATGACAAAGATGTTAAACAGCACTGGTCCCAGTACCGACCCCTGAGGAACGCCACTTGCCACTGGTCTCCACTTGGACATTGAGCCGTTGACTCTTTGAGTGTTAGCCATCCAGCCAGTTCCTTATCCACCAAGTGGGCCATCAGTTAGATCCATGTATCTCCAATTTAGAGACAAGGATGTTGTGTGGGACAGTGTAAAATACTTTGCATGAGTCCAGGTAGATGATGTCCATTGCTCAGTTCGAGGCCAAGTGCTTTGAAATGCGTCATGTTTTGGTGATGGCTCTGGGGGCTCTAGTGGACTTGTTGCATGTCATTTGTTTGCTCCACAGTCATAATGGATCAAACTCAGACTGTGCTATGGATAGAAATCATTAAACGCTTTTTCCCCTCTCGCTTCTCCTTTGTTTCTGAGAAATATTGCTAAGGCCGTAACAGCAAATCAGGGCTTCTGTTTGATGAGGGCTGTGTTCTTTAGTGCTTTCCATTTACTTTATGCTGCAGGCTACGTGTAAAAAGATAATGCTGCAGGACAGAAATTCTTTCCAGCTTCACTCTCTTCAATGAAAGATTTTCATGTATTCTGCAAGTTTTATAAACCAATGAAGAAATGCTGGGGAAATTGAGCCACAGTCTTTTTTGTGTCACAGCAATCCGTATAGTAGTTTGGGGTAAAATAAAAATCAAGTTCACTCCGAAAGGCCTGTGTGTACTCAATTAAAAACTTAGACCAGTGTATAATAAATTCTGATTTTTCTTGGCCCCCTTCCCAACCTCCCAGCTAAGCACACAAGCCCATGAACCACTGGTATTTTTGAGGAAAATTGGGAAATGGACTTTATTAATTTTAACTTAAAATAAAATTTTGTTGTCTTTTGCATGAATCTGATAATGAAGCATGAATCTGTATTTAAAAATGGGAATAAATTAGGTTAGGCAAGGTATTCCTCTGTCTGGAGAAGGCAAATGAAGTGTAGTTAGCAGCCTGTTAGCTAACAAGCTAAATATTTAAACATTCAGTAGTGTGTGAGGAGAGCAAAGTCTGGTGGTGGTTAACACAAGTTATGGTAGCTTTTTTTTTGCCACTACAGCCCCCCCCCTTTTTTTTTTCCTTCTCTTTTTAGACATTCTTGTCTGCTGAGATTTTTTCCAGTCGCTTCTCTAGGTAAGGGAAGCAGTGTTTTAGAAGCCTCCTGTGGCATGAGGAGATGCCTTTCACCCCAGCTGCAGCTTGCCTTGCCCCATCTGCCTTCCCCACCGGGGCACAAAGCTGAGCCCACCTCCAGCTGCTCCTTTCCTGTGACCTAGCAGAGGCAGGGCTCAGCCCCCAGATTGACTTCTGTCTATTGGGAAGCACATCCCAGCTTTTAGGATCTCTGGTTTGCCTTGGGCGGAGGTTTCCCCATGCCACGTTTGTAATGGATATGCTGCTGGAGAGAAGGCAGAGCTCTTTCTGCTGGCCAGTCTGTCCAAAGTCCATTTATCATCGGTGCTGCGGTCTGGGTGTCGCTGCACATGTGAAGGGGAATGGGTTTGAGCATGCGGAGAGCCACGGTGCTGGCTGCGGGGTCCCTTGCAATGGAGAAGCTCCACGTGAAACCAGGTCGTCTTGCTACTGAAAGCTTAACAAAGTAAGGGGAGAAAACTTAAAGGGGAAAATTGAGTGTTTCCTGGTTTTAAAAAAAAAAGAAAAAAAAAGGGAGAATCGGAGGGGACAAACACACTGACCCCTCTTCTGTGTCTGATCGTCTCTTTAGGAAAGATCTTTATGGCGTTGACAGCAAAGGGTCAATTCAGAGGGTTTCTCACCACCATGTGTGAGCATTGTAGAAGGGACCCGGCTTTAATCCTCCTGACCCTTACTGGAATATAAACGAAGCCGTCAGTCAGCAACTGTATTTGATGTTTGCATCTTTTCATATGGGTTGAATTTTACAAGGGCAATCTGCCCTCCTGCATTGTTGGTCATCGGGGGGGTCTGCAGGAGATTAAATGGCTACATTTACCGAATGGAAAAGGATGAGCAAAAAGACAGTGCTATTAGTGACCTCCTACTGTCCTGCCTACTGGAAACTCACTCGGAGAGTACTGATGAAGGTTCAAAACTCAAGCTGTGGCTGAGAGAAGCGGGTGTGTACGTCCTCCTCTTGTCCACTGAGCTACTTGGTTATTCAGGGTGGGGGTGTCTTCCTCTCCATACTGGTGCCGGGCTTACGCAGAATTGCTCATACTCTGTCTTCCTTTTGGCCAGTCAATACCTTTGATTTATCCAGACAACTTAAAAGAATATATGTTTATACAGATGTGATTAAGAAAAGGCATTGCATCAAATTGAATGAGAAGAGGTTGGGGTATTTTTCACTCAGTATTTATGGGCAATTTTGCTTTCAACTTTATTCCAACAGAAAAATAATTCTTCTAGGGTGAAGTAGCTGTCAATGAAACAATAAAGCTATAGTAATCCTAGGATCTGAGGTCTGTATTTTATTCCATTTTCACTCCCCGGTTTTGTATGTGCAGCGTCTTTGACTTCACCTGGCTGTTTCCACAGTTACCAATAAAGAGTTAAATTCAAACGAGCAAGCTAGGAGGAGAATGCGTGTGCCAGTCAGGATTCTTAGCTAAATTGCTTTCATACTTTGTTTTTATAATATATTTGCTGCTTAGCCACATTTTGGCCTTTTTCCTTTTTCTAACAAAAATCATTATGTGGGATAGCTAGTAGATAGTTCCTACTTTCACAGTGACAACTCCGTGCTAAAAATGTCCCTTGGCAGAGGGATTGTTAACTGATGGCAATTTGTCTGCCTTTCTGAGTGGGGTTTTTTTCGACACCAGCTATAGAATCTATTAAATAGTCTGTGGGGGAAAAAGTGTTTATCTTGTGTTGAAACTGAGGACGGACAAGTTGCTCGAGGAAAAGAACGTATCAAATAAGGAACCATAGATAACACTAAATCTTTTCAAGATCCTGGAAGAAGATGTTTAGGCGGAATTGTGTGGCAGTTAGTATGAAAAAATTGGCATTTTGTGAAATGCTACCATAAAATATGTTTCAAACATCACTATTTATGTATCCATTTATACAGATAGCATCAATTACATATTTTTAAGTGTTGATGATGGATCTAAAAACTAAATGCATTCCGAACATAAAACTTTCTTTTTCTGTGGCTTGTGTGGAGAACAAGTCTTTTTTCCCCCTCAGTCTGAAAACTGTATTTGTTTGGTTAAAAGAATGAAGCATCATATTTTGTTGGTAATATTCACAAAGATTTATTAATATTTTATTGTGGAGCTTTTACACAGAGGGCTACACATGCTAGTGTTTTTTTTTTNTTTTTTTTTTTTTTTTTTTGTCTTTTTTTTTCTTATGTCTTTGGTAAAAGAGCATAGCAACACCATGCATTTGCATTTTCTGATCAGTAAAAATCCCCCCTACCATAAATGTGTATGTGAAATTGAGAACCTAATTAAAAGATTAACAGCATGTACAGTACTTTACCCAAAAGGCATGTGTTAATTTGTTAAAACACTAAAGATTTTTATGCTGTCTTTTTTGACGCTATCAAAATATTTTCAGTGGAACTGGTTGAACCTGGTCTCTTTATTATAAATTCTTCTGCAGAGTAAGATGACTTAATTTCATATCTAATTGCATAGGGAATTATAAATTATCTTGTCGAAGAGACCTATGACACTAAAACGCAGAATGAACAAATAAAACTGATTTGTTCTAGTACAAATGAAGATATATGACAGTATTTTTATTACAGACACCATTTGTTTGGGTTGAGCGTCTGAATATTTTACCATAAGATACAAAGTGCTCTTTGTCGAGCAGCAGTTCTAGCAATGCATCTTAAGGTGTTTTACAACTAATTGCCATGAAACGAAGAAATCCAAATCAACAAAAACTAGCCCCACCCATAAAATAAAACTCAATGCAGAATGGGATAAATCTGTTCCAAAGGAAATATGTTTTATATGCATTCATAAAACTGGTGGGATCTGCCTCTTGGATCAAACATCCAATTTTTCTATTGTTTGCAGAGGAAAGACCTGTTGATTTCGAAAGCGTGTTTTATCTCAGAAAAAGGTGACTTGCTGTATGTAAAATGGTAGTTTCCAGCTGTGTAAAAGATGCCACAGTCTAGACGACAGCACACAGGCGAAGGATTACAAGTCTGGTTTCTAGTGGGGAAGACAATTGATGTATAGGACAGTGTACTGGAGGTGGGCATTTCCCTGATGTAAAGGGAAATTAAGGTCCTGCCACAACCCCGTTAGAGCCACGTAACCCGATGGGATGCCCTGGTGCTGCAGTTAGGATTTCCTTCCCTCTTGGGGACTTCTGGAGGAATCCTGAACAAATCCCCCTTCCTGCCTTTAAAGCACAACCAGTAGATACTCTCCTTTGGAAACTAGTGGGTATTACCAGTACAAAGTGATGTGTTACTTTAGGAACTGAGTATTACCCTTATGGCAGAATTTAGTAGAAACTGGCAATTTAAGATTTGCCTTTTGTAAATACTCTCCAGGGAATTTTATTCTTTCATTAAAAGTTTAAAACGGTTTATAGTAAATTCACCATTTTGTACTGAACTGTGTCAGTGTTGGTGCCAAGGCTGTTCAAATGTTGCTGAGTGTCTATTTAACCAGATTAGATTAAACCCTATTACATTATTTAATGCAAGTATGTTGTTCATAAAAGAAACAAATTAATATTCTACTGACCTTTCGAGGGTTGAATTAATAAATTTATTGCAAGGATTAGTTTGGTATTGTATAATAGAGATGTTCTTTTATTTATTTATCTATCCAGAAGTACTTTTATTATGAAGTTTAATGACACAAAGCTTCTTCTGTTAAGCTGATTTATTCCCAGATAGTAAAAGACCAGTGCCAAATCGTCTAAATCACAACGTATGTATGCATTTATGATTTTTTCTAGAAGGGGGACAAAAGGATGGTATGGAACTTCAGAAAGGAAAGTAGGAAAGAAATGTAATAATTTTTAGCTAGAGAGCTTCCATAGTCTGGTTTGAGTGATATGAGATGAAAACTGCAGCATTTATGGTGAAATGTGGGCTACACTTTTAAAAAACATTTACTCCTAATAATCTAAAGTGATTTCAATAACAAGGTTAAGGAATATTTTTATTACCATAAAACCATGAGATTTTTTCCCTCTTACCTTTCTGTAGCTCTGCAGTAAAATTTCATTTTGCAAGGACTTTTTGTGCTTTACAATGTTGAGTGTGTGTCTGTACAGGAAAGTGGGGAGGGAGAAAGCAAGAAGTAAGAGAGACAGCCAAGAACGCAAGTGTTTCTGCAGTGTTTGTAATAGCAATGCCTCGTCTCTGTGAGGGACAGCAGTGTGATTTTTGGTAGGGTAGTAAGCACCTGCACCATCTCACTGAGGTACAGCAACTCCCCTGTCCCACTCTTCTCCCTGCCCTTGTTGAAGCGAGGTTGGGATGGAGCTGGAGGTACAGCTGTAGTACTGACATGGCGCTGTGGTGCCCCAAGGTCGCAACGTGGATTTGGTGGATGGAGGGGCTGTTACAAAACAGAATTGCCATCAAACCTCTTCAAGGCTTCTCCTGAATCCTTCTCTTTTTTATCTGTGTCTCTTGTGCATAAAGTCTGGTTTTGCATGTAAATGTGAGGGAGATGAAGAAATCTTAGCTGCAGATGGAAAAAAACCCCACTGTCTTGATATTTTAAAAATTCCAGAATTAGAACGAGATAAATTTATGTAGCCTTTGCACCATAATAATGTAGAAAGACCTGACACAAAGCCATAAGGCTTTTTTCACAGATTCAGTTGTCTGGAAATTGTGCAATGCTGTTTAAACAGAATGACTTTTAACAGATCGCAATAAATTTAAAAAAAAAAATCATGTTTTCACCAAGGATTACATGATGGCAGTGCTAACTCCCATGCAATTAATAGGCAGCGTGTACTTTGTTTTCCTTTGAGTGCTTAGCATTTTGTCTAGATTTTATCTGGCCATGTATCCAGGAACTGGGTACGGATGCAAGCTGCTGTTAATTGAACTGTATTTAGGACTATTAAAACCATCCTATGTGCTGTGTGGCAAGATGTGTATCTAAATTTGCATTTGCAGCTATGTAGCTCTAGCACGCATATCCTGTAGTAGATTGGCAGATCCTAATCCACATATTTTTAGATACAAAATGTAACTGGTTTATGACAAAATAACTTCTTACATCAACATACCATTTGTCTTTTACAAAACCTGCAGTTACTTTCTCAGAGCAGTTGTGAGGTGCAGTTTGTAGCTTAACAGGAAGAAAGCTAGAATATGTTTTAATTTTGGCATGGATCGTTGGCCCATTAAGTCCGGCTTTGTGGTGTAGCGACTTCTTTATAGAGAAAGGCTGGTCCTGGTTTCCCCTGATCTTCTACACCTACTGAATGTCTTTTTACGCCCAGCTAGTTGTGTGATGTAGTGTTTAGAGGGAAGAAGATGCTGCCTGATACGAGGATTGATGAGTTTAAATCTGGAAGCAAAAAAATCCCTTAGTTCCGTTCTTCCTGGATTAAGTCTTTTATATAACATGCTTTATAGAAAAAAAGGCTACATTTGTACAGAAGGAGGTGCCAGAACGCTAATAGAAGTATAGTAGCTCATCTGATGGGTGGGACAGACTTCTGCATGCTATTCAGAAACAAAATTAACCCTGTGTGGGAGTATAATACCTAGCATTGTTAATTCTTGACGTTTTCTTTCCCATATTTCTAGGGCTCTTGATGAGGGGAGCTTCAACTTGTCTTAAAAAATTTAATTTGTAGAGATAAGAAATAAAATCTTAGAGGATTCCATCAGAAGCTTCTGAGCACGATCCTATCTTTAGCACGAGAACATGGAATAGAAAAGAATCCAAGCATTTTAATTTGCTGGGAACAAAAAGAAGCTGGCTGTTAACTTCTGGATATGGTACTGCCCTCTGAAGCACATTACTTTGGGGGTGTGCAGGCATGTGGCAGTGTGATTATACGTGGGTCTGTGTTGCTTTCAAACATGCCTGGGGCCTCCCGCGGCCCTTTCGTTACTTCTGAGCCTTTGGCACTGAGTGCTGGTGGGGAATGTGTGGAGATGGGGAAACGAGAGAACTAGATATTAGAATTCAGTAGCAGATTTAAATTAAGCAGAAACCTCAGTATGGTATAAGCTTGTAAGGCTATATATACACTATGACATGTGGCTGGACCATAGTCATGCTCAGCAAACCACTGAATATTATAGGACAGTTCATGTTTCCTAATTCTTCCCAGAAAAAAGAGGATTTCAGTACTGAGTAATATCTTATTATCCCATTCCTACTATCGGCAGCACAGCAATTTCAACTTGCAAAAATAGCAGATTAGCTATTTCCCTGAAACTACATATACTATACAGCATCTTACTGATGTTCTGGTAGGACAGTATAGGTATTGACAGAAACTGAGGCTGAAGGTGACTTAAGGGAGCAATGGAGCTTAGCCAAGGTTATGAAAAAGCAGTGCTTTCCATTAGGTGTCCTATGAAGAGGGAGATGGGAAAGAAGAGAGATGCCAAGCAGGAACTACACACCATGATCATGGCTTTTTGAGCCAGGAGGAGTCTAGGCTGACAATTTCATATGGGGCTTTGCTTCCTTAGTAGGAAGAATTAAGAGCACAAGTGAAAAAGCTGGTAGCAGTAGAGATGAGGTCCTGACTTCTTAAAACTTAGGTGTAAGATGCATATATAGGAGTCAAATATTCCTTACAATGGTGGAAACTTAAAGGTGTGTTCTGGGACTACTGTAGTACGGCCAAAAATGGAACTAGAAAGGTTTGACTTGGTGTGGAGGCTAAGTGAAATGCAAAAGTTAAATGGGCATCCAGTTGTGTGATGTAGAGTCCAAAATCAGCACACACAATGCTGTTAGTGTTCCTAATTGTTGGTGCTGTAGCTTCAACAAGGAATTCTTTACAAGAAAATTAAGCCATGTTTTAAGATACAGCAGTGTAAATAAAGTCAAATGCTTCTGAACTCAGTGGAGTTTTTGATTTCCAGTGATGCAATTGAGGGCAGAGGTTGAAACATGATTTTTTATTTCCAGACATATTGCAAGCTACATTTCGCACTTGTTTTACATGAAGAAGTAAGTAATCTGTTGGGAGGCAGGTTGGGAGCATAGGTAACACAGCTTCAGATATGTTTATCTATAGGATCAATAACCACTGTTGATTGTTTGCAAAAAGCTTGTTTGGGGTGTTCCATCCACATAATTTTTCAGCTGTGTTCTAATATGGAAAAACTCAATACAGCTATTCTAGAGTGAGCTGCAAGAGGGATAGGCCAACGCCATTTTACTACAGAACATTTTTCCTTATATGAAAGCTGTCCAGTTGCAGGATATTTTTTGTTTAATGATCTTCAGAGTCATATTTTTTATAATGCATCATAGAAGCTTGGGTTTAGGTTATTGCTTGCTTATGGTGAATTCTTGAGAGCCAGTGACTTAGACTCGGACAACAGACTAGAAATTGCATGTAGGGAATCCTTCGACCTCTCCAGAGTCATGGAGAAAGACGACCAGTGTCCTTAGAGGACAGAAGCATGGGAGCTCTGAGAATGAAAGCGGGAAGGTATGTTTGTTTTAATATATGTAAGATTTGTCCTGGTTTCAAGTACTTTTCTTAAGACTGGAGGAAGGAGAACGCCGCAGAGAGCAGGCACACACGTGAAGCCTGAGGTTAGGAGCCTCACAGTAGGCTATGGTGTTGCTTTAGTTGTGTCTGTGTGTGCTTGTGTTTGACTGAAGGTAGGGATGGTGAATATCCGCCTTTCTGGGAAGGACTGAGAAGTTGGTCTTTAGCTTGACTAATAAGTATGTGTATGTAGGAAGGTTTTAAAAGGAGGGGAAAATATTTGTTAATCTGGACTATTTGTGGTTGAAATATCATAAACACTTGGATGTAATAAGAGAACTACAGTAACTTTTTGTTTTCGGAGAACTTGTTGGAAATATTACTTGAAATTAAGTTTCATACATGTTTGCAGAGGAGCTTTCTTTGTGAGGTTTTCATGTAAAAGCAGCGTTCCCTGTCTAAATGCATCCATAAATCAAGATGGTGCCTTCTTTTCTTTGGACCTTAAGGTAGAGGGTTTTGTTTTTAAAGCGTAAGGTGGTTAGTACTTGTCTGTAGACTTTTAAATGGTGCACAAATGCACAAGATTTTTCTTCGATTAACTCTTTTTTTTCATTTACTAACAAGGTGGTCATGTAGGAACATTCATCAGACGCTTTAGAAATCATGGGAGGTTTATGATGTCATATGACGTCATTACAGCAATGCGGTGCATTGTAAAACTTCAAAGCAACCACTGTGGTACCACTAGGGTGAATAATGGAGCATTCATTCACTCCTACCAAATCCCAACATCAAATATTCCACAGGCTCTCTTAAAACAGAAATTGAGCCTATGGAAACATGTAGTGAGAAGCTACGCTTGGGAGGCTGTAATCGCAGTCCTTCAAAAGGAGTGGTAGATACTTCAATTCCCAGAAGTCGTTGTGTTAAGACTGCACAAAAGCTAGAGACCTTCTGAGGTAAAAGCTCTTCAGAAGGAAGTGGCTGGAAAAATCTTGGCTAGCTCATGGAGAGTTTGTGAGAACAAGTACTAGAGGCCAAATTCTGCTCTGTTACACCATCCTACATATGGGCTAGTGCCAAGGACGAGCGCTTTCCCCGCTGCGACTAGACTGGAGGGAGTACAACTACGAGGGGTCTGAGCAACTAGCGACTCTACTCTAAACCACACATAAAATGAGTTTAGCAATCTTGGACTGTTGAACAATGATTCATTTTACAATATGACCACAAAATGTAGCTGAGTTGGTAATGATTGCTTCAAACAGCTCAAGAAACTGAATGAGCAAGGAGGAGTCGGGATTACCCTTAGCCCTACTAAGTGTCCTTGTTGGGCCGGAGGTCAAGGCTTCCCGGTATAGCCTTTGCCCTGGGCTGCATGGGCTGGCAGGGGAGAGCTCTGCCTGCAACAGAGACAGACAAAGGTCTCATTCTTTAGTGGTAAACGTGCTTTAACAGCCACCGCTGTATACTAACACGTTAAACAAAATGAAAGGAAATGTTAAGTCTGCTGCATGTTGCTTGCTCAGGATGTTAACAGCTGTATGGCAAATACATCTATAGTATAGGAGGGAGAGGAAGATACAAGCAAACTTTCACAGCCATCCTTTCATATCTGTAATTACATCCAGACTTAGCAGCACTGTCATTTCATTTCGCAGAGGAGTGTGGCAGCCCTTGAAGTGAGATTTCTTGGTATTCAATCCCACACGGTAGAAAAGGTCCATTGTGCTCTGACCTGCTTTAAAACAAACCGTACCAACCCGTGCGTGCATGCTCGGAGAGTCCCCCCTTTTTAGAGACAACTGCCATTTGTTGCAGGGGTTGCTATGGCAAACTGGGGCGGAAAATCCTATCTTGATGTTAAAGTGAAATACTAAGAATTTGTAAGGAGACAGATTTTGAGAATATAAATTAATTAAATGGCAGTAATTGCATTATTGCATTGTCTTGCCAGGGAAATAGCTATTCCTGTGAGAGTCTATTACTGTGTTAGGTCTTGGAGCAGAGTGTAATTTTTTGAAAGTGCTCTAGGTTTTCCAAATCTGTCTGTCTGCTTTTATTTAATTCTAACTAGTGGTAAACAGCAGCTTAGCCCTGCAAAGGTGATCGTCATCCCGCTTGCTTGAGTTGTTAAAGCTGTAAGAAGACTGAATAAGCATTCGCAGTTTGAGCTTAAATTGACAGAACTAAAATAACTTTAACCTCCCCAGTCTGGCCCAAGTAGCTGCTTGATAGCTTGTCCTGTTGGGATCAGCATCTTTGGACTGGGATGGGAAACATTAGGCTTCTGCCAGACAGGAGTCCTACGCCTGTCTAATACACTTTTTGCTCCTTGACTGCTGGAGGTGCAAAGTGTCAGGCAGGTAGGAGACTTCTATGGTACATTTCTTCATTTGCAAGAAAAAGAAAAAAACACGTGGCTGTTTTATGTTGCTTGCTTTATTGTTTTCCCCTGTGTCCTGACTACTTAATGCCTCTGACCTTACTGTAGTTGTGTCCTTCTTCAAATCTCCAGTGAAAGGATGAAGAATATACTTCAGAAACAGAGCTGATAAACTGGATGGAGCCTAGCATATTTTAGTCCAATTAGAAAAGCTGCTTGAAAATATTTTTTTGCTTTTAATGCTGAAAACAGACAGTTCTGTATCTTTACATCTATAATAGTTATTCATTAGAGTATTTTCTTACATTTTTAAGTGGGACTATGTTATACCCCTTTGATAATATTTGGGGAGAAATGAAGACTAACATGCCCACTTCCCACATCTGAAAGAGAAATTCAGATTTAGAAGGAGGAAGAGATCAAACCACTACATATGAAGATAAATGAAAAATGGTTTTGTAAATATGTTGCCTTGGACCATGAGGAGCCTTACGCAGTTGATCCAGTGAGTGAAGTCCTTTCCGTAGGTGTTCTCCAAGCACCTTTGGTCATTGCTCAGTTGATCTCAGTTGATCTACCAGCCTCTGGTTGGCTGAATGTGGGCACAGATCAATGACTCAGCGGTGATTATGCCAATATTACCGGTCTTAAGAATTGACCATCTGCTGTTTGCTTTTGTGTGCACATTAAGTATTGGGCAGCAAGAGCAGGGCAGGAGCCTAGGATTAATTCCTACATCAAAGTTCAGGAACTCTTGAGTCTTCTCAGTTTTGCCACTGCCTCTTTGTCTTCAAGAAGTCATCTTTGGGTGTGCCATTAGTACAGCTTGCTGCAGTTGGTTGTGCTGGTGAACAAAGGTGAACATGTGCTTCTGTTGAACTTCCAGAGTTCATTTTAGTGCATTGAGAGTGTCATTTTGTACGTTCCCCTTGGGTTCCTCAGTAGGCAGCAGACTGTCCAATGCATCCAAGGAATGGAATGGAATGTAACAAAGCTGCTGCATTGCTGGTTAAATTTGATATGTTTGGGAGAGGGACCAGCAGCTTCCCAAATGGGAATTAAAAAAAAAAAAAAAAAAAAGAGAGAAATGTAAAAATGTTTATAACTAGCTCAAGTCAGCACCCTCATCTGGAACTGGCCAAGACTAATTCAAGATGCTTTTCATGCCACTGTGTTTGCCAGCTACCTCTTAGACTAAGGCATTTGTAGTGATTCAAGAGTTCAACTCTGTGTTAGAAAAAGAAAGGCACTTCTGTGGAATATCGTTAAAAGCTGAGCCAAGTTTTTTCTCATGTAATATTACTTGCTTGAATCCATTGTCTTGCCTAGTATTTTGTGCAGCATTATTCTTTCTTGTTATGATTATCGTTATTCAGTTGAGAGGTTTTTCACTGCATTACCTGAGTTAAAATGATCTCATGTTCAAGGCTAAAATTACGGAGTTTTGAAGACCTGGGTATTCTGATTGTCACTAGTGCAGAGATTAGGTATAGATGACTGAGTGCTTTGAAAGGGAGCTTTATATCCACTTACCAGCTTTTCTTATCTTCATAAAAATGTCAAAGAATCAAATAATTTTAAAAATATAGAAAAGGTTAATTGAAAACTACTTTTCTATACGTGTTCCAGTCATTCCTTACGGGTAAACATATGCATAAAATGTTGCAACTGCACCCAAAACATTCATTCTTACTAGATGAATATGCTTTTTTATACTAACTCTGCATGGTAAGTGAATAATTTCTATCTTAAATTCTACATTTTTCCTCTGTGGTTACAACCAAAATTATACATATTCCCTGTGTGGAGTTATATCCCGAACTACTTTCCCCCAAGGTATTTTTAAACTTTTTGCCTAAATGATTTGCATTATTTTAATTACAGCACATAACAATTATCTGGAAGCTATTGGTTATGATGTCAGTCTGAGGTGCCACTTAAGTCCTTCTCACGATTAACAAAATAATAATTGTTTCAAAGGCAGGCAGGGATGTGAACCCCAATCAAATCCTAGCAGGCATGTCATTATCGTAGCAGGGGAAAGCAAAGGAGCAGGTCCCTCCCTGGGTGAAAGCATCAGGAAGAAACGGGTGGTTGTATTTGTTTTGGCAGGCTGAAGCTGTCGTGAGCCCCGAGTCCCAGCCAAAACCAAGTGAGCTTTGAGTTGACTCGAGCCATTTCTCAAATGTTTTTGTGAACTCTCGCTTTTTTTTTTTTTTTTTTTATTCCCCATATTGTTTTAATTATGATTCTCAGTGCTGGGAACATCACACCAGATCTTCCATGTTTCGGGATTATTTATGAAAGGATTTCTCATCAGCTAATAGCCATTATTTCAAAAAATCTTCGTTGGTTAGGTTAAAATCTGAGCTCAGATGTGTGATCACATAAGGGAAAATTCCGTGGAGACTTGGAGTGGAATGAAGCCCCCTCCTTAATACTTTTGTCTAACATATGTCACTGTATTAAAAATAATTACTTTGGTTCCTTAGAGGGGAAGGGGAAGGTTTTTTTTTAAACTTGGAATTCTATATTGAGTAGGCAAATAAACTCCCGAGATTGCTTTCATTTGAAAAAGATATTTTAAATGGTACCTTTTACTTGAATGTTGGCCAGTTTAATTTAGATTATTGCTTCTGACAATTAACCTCGTGTTGGGCTGCGCTTGTCTCATTAGCAATGTGGCGAGTGATGAACTTGGATTCGTGAGGGCTCAGCTCTCACCTGGGAAACTCACCCACCAGGGCTGCACCACTGCTCTGACAATTAACAAATCCACGTAAAAGCTGTCTGTGGAGGGCAGGGGCTGGGTAGTTTTATCAAATTCACTGGATGGTTTTGCCAGGAGAGAAAGTTAAACAGCAGAGGAGGCATGGGCATGAGATTTAAAACCACACCATTTTGAGGTGATCTGGTTTTGATATGTTCCTGTTTTGACTTTTTTTAGTTTGAGAGAATTTCTCCTTCAAAATGTATCTGTGTTTATAACAAGTTTTTTAAATAAAAAGGGAGCAGAATGATCGGGAGTAAGCATAGGGCTAAATAATTAAAGAATAAAATTCTTAAATTCTGTTTTAATGTAATGCTTCATCTGCCAGGAAATTATCAGTTGATTTGTTTTTCATTTAAGCAAAACCAGTTATGCAAGTTGTGGTTTCATGAACTGATTTCCCCTCCTTTTTCTCCCCTGATTTTATACGCTGAATCAAAATATCTGTTACTTCCACAGTCTACTGATCTCTGTTACACAGGGAATATTCAGGAAAAAATGTCGTCTTTTGGTGGAGATTTGCTGAACAAAAGGATTGAAGATAATTTTCTGCAATAGAAATAATGACTTTAGCAACTTTGTATAGTTAAAGGTTTCTCATCTAAATATCATCAGAGAATGACTATTAATGTTCAAATCCCAGGGCAAAATACAAAGAATTTCCTGGCATTAGTAGGAGAAAGAACTGGAAAAAAAATATTTTATTTCAAATTTCTTTTTCTTCTTACATTTTAAATGTCTTAGTGTCCTGGTTTGAGGTACCAACATGCTGTATACCTGTGTCTAAATTTACATACATACATATATATATCTCTCAACTGTATAGTGTCCAGAATTAATACAGATAGACATACCTTTATGTGCTGGAAGGAGGAAAAGTGTTAGTCCCTTAAAGTAAGTGTTTTATTTTTTCTTTTTAATTTAAATTCACTTTGCATTTTATTTTATCAGCTCCCTACAAATACTTTGCTACTTTTGCTGTGAAAATCAGTAAGGGGAGCATGATTTAAACTGACTGGTCTGTTCTCTCCCATTATGTGGCTATGCACATAAAATTTTCAGCCACTTAAAAGCCATTATACATGTTATTTAGAAATAGTCATTCCAATGAATATTTAATAATGTATACGTGAAAACTGATCCAGAAGAGACTATATGAAAAAAGATTTGCTCTGGCACTAAAGTGGGTTATTTTCGTGGAAAAACGGAATCTTTTTTTCTCCTTGACTGCGGGGAGAGATGGGTCTGTGCAGCTGGCCAGTTAAACGTGTAGCCCATATGTGCGCAGTGAAGAAAGCTAACGCTGAGGTGCGAATGTGACTGGCAGAGATCGTCGTGCCTGCCTGCCGTGTTCCTTTCTCGTCTACAAGGGCAGCTTCGCCCTGCCCTGGCAGCTTGCACTGTTGTGTTTTCTGGGCTGCGCTGCGCTGTACAGCTTACGTGGGCATGCCTGGTGGTGGGTACGCTTGGGCACGGCACTTGTTCAACCCAGCCGCCGTCGCTCGCTCATCCCAGTAGACTCAGACCCATGGCAGTCCCCAGTGATCTCCTCTTCCTCTTGTTTATAAATTTGAGTAACATGCATGGTAAGAAGATGGGAAGAAAAGTCATGACTCAAGCTAAACAGAGTGTAAGTCATTGCCTTGGGGGTAGGAGGAGGGGATATTAGAGGTTTGTGGTCTGGAGATTTATTCCTGTAGAGCTAGGAGGAGGTTGGCCGTCATTCGGAGACGGGAGCAGTGTGGCATGGGCAGGAGGAGGAAGGCGACAGTGATGTGGCCCCAGGTGGGTGGGTAAGCAGGCACTGACCAGCAGAGCCGCTTGCCAGCAGGGATTCTCAGACAGGGTTGACAGCATCTTACGGACTGTGACGAGTCTGAGCTTTATTTTAGCAGGAAATAAACATACTCATTTATTTTTAAAAAAACTCTTGTCTTTGTACTGAAGGAGACCTAAAGGGCTGGCAGCAAGGCTGAGACCATTTTCTGGCTGGGGCAATTGGTGGAGGGTTCTGCTGTCTCACTGAGGCCAAAGGAGACTGTCCATAGTTCTTGCCTATCAGCCTGTCAAGTCTACCTGTCTCTTGTGAGATAGGGCACTGCAAATTCCCATTCCCCTACTGGCAGAAAACACCTCAGCCATGATAATAGCATAATTTTGCAGTTCTACCAAGATCACGCTAAAGTTTTAGTTGTGAGATTTTGTTACATTTGCTAATTTTTTGCTTCGATATAAAAACCACTCAAAAGATGCTTCAGATACGACATTCCTCTAATTTAAACAGGGTGCATCCAGGCACACGACATAGCTAATGGAATAGGAAGCTCTTCATATGCTACATACCTGGGTAAAAGCTGGCTTAAGTCTTTAATGTCTTGAAATTGGTACATTTCTTTCATTGCTCTTTGTAAAGAGCTTATGTTAGCACAGCCTAAAAACAGTCTATTTCCATTACAAACTGCTATATTAGTTTCTATAAGTTAACAGTGTTCTTTAGGCATTTCTAGATGAGGGGCCTAGATTTTCAGTTCCCTTCTTTGGGCATGCAACGAAAAGCATTTCACCTCAGAATAGGTAAAGGAGGTAACTGAGAGGCCAATATTTACTCCTGATCGTGAAGATTGGGTAGAACTTCATTTTCAGCATGACTTGATTGACTTCTCAAATTTCATGACAGCAACATGTTTGGTCTCGAACAGTGTATTTGAAGGAAGCAATTTCTCACAAAATCTTACAGATTCATTGATAATTTATCCATTCTATTTAATATTTAAGATTATTCTCCTAGATTACAATTTTAATGATGTGGCTTTGACTTTTTACATCTACACCACAAGCGGTGCCTGGTCACACTGACCGGGACCCTTATTGCATGAGCTCTTCAAGTGAGTTATTCTGAGCTAAAGTTTAAACCAAGGCCATCACCTGGGGAACATGAGAGCTGTTTTAATGCTGATAGGCTCCTCTGGTTGGATTTTCATCCACCATAAACTCAAATGTGAAATGGAGAAAGGAGGATATTTCTGAGGCAGTGGATTTTTCCAGGTGGACATTCATTATGATAGGTGTTTGGTCCTCAGCTAGAGTGCTGTCGATCAAAAAAACAGGCAGAAAAGCTGAACTGCTTCTACTCAGAGAGCTACAGACCTGAAGAAGTGATGAAGCATCCCATGTGGTGGGTGTGCTGCATCACCTCTTTACTCCATATACTCTCTTTTTTCTTTCTTCCTTCTTTTTTTGAACTGACTAGAAAAAGAAGAAATCTCAAATGGTTTTGAAGTCTGAATTATTTTAGTATTTTGGGCATCTCAGACTTTTGAGATAATTAGTTAGTATTAAAGTTTCTACTTACTCATAAAGTCTTTATTTCTTTGAAGTTTATACCTGTCTTAAGACCTGCAGTATGAACCAACAATAATACTCCATGCCTCCAAATGAACAACAGACTTTGGGGGAGTAAAATAGACTTTCATTAAGATGCAGATACCCACAGTGCAACCCACGTCCCACCACCTGAGTGAGTGCCAAGAGCAGGGAATAGTTATTGGCTGTGGGAAATGACTGTGTCGGCAGAAACCAGATTGAGGCTTTTCCTCCAGGGTGACCTTTGGAATCAATCAGATTGTGAAAACGATAAACCTCCCAAAGCTGCCTCTTTGTGTTGTGCTTGCTGTGCTGGTAGTGCTTCCTCAGTGCTGAGCTTTACTCTGGTTCCCTGTGTGAGTAAGAAGAGGAGAATACATCTGGATTATTGGAGGGTCGTTTCCCGTTCTTTCGGGAACGCATGTGCATGCAGTGTCTTCATCTTCCTACATAAGACTTCAGGAAGTACTGTTATTTATATCTTATTATCTCCTTTGCTATGATGTTATTAGTTGAAATCCCCAGTCAATTACTGTGTATTTGCGGTACCGAGAACGCTGGCAGCAGTATAGGTTGTAGCTTATGGTGAAATGCATCTTTGGTAGATTCCAGAGTTTTTCCAGTATTGGTACCATGTTCGCCATAAGGCATCATCCCAGTGTATCTTTATTTAACAGTATTCCGCAGAACTGTGAGTGGACCTCTGGATTCCCTTTCTGCTTACATTCATGTAGAAGCTGTGCATATGTGGGCCCAAGACACCTAGGGTTTCAGGAGATTATTAGAAATTATACTCTTTCCTCTGTTTTTTCTTGAAATATCAATGTGGGGGATTTTTTAGCTCTTTGCATTTGAACCTGAGACACAGTTTAGGAAAGAGAAAGAAGTGGTCAGAGCACCGAGCTCTGGAGGAATGGAGTTCTGGTACAGAAATTGGTTTAGTATGGAAGTGTTGGTATTGAACACCAGTTTCTTTCACCAGAATAGCCATCATTGGGACTGTCTCTTAAGGTGTCTGCTGTGCCACAAAGAGGCCTGAGAGTGCAGATGTGTTGGCTTCCGGCTTGGTGGGTTGTGAAGCGCTGTGAGCTACTTACTGGAGGATGGATCTCAGGAGGTACTAGAGCTCTCCACCAGCTCATGAGAGTGTTTGCAATGCCACCAATGCTTGAGACTTTATTGAGTCTTGCAGTGTCTGATGTGTCCATTAAATGCCTGTACTGGTTTTGGCTGGCATAGGGTTAATTTTCTTCATAGCAGCTCCACAGCTTCTCTATCCTGTGATTACTTGAGAATCTTAGCTGCTACATAAGCAGTAAACTTCTGGAAATGCTTCAAAGCATGACGTGCGTGTGCTGCAAACCTCCACATCCAGGAGGTGAATAACTCTTTCCTGTCTTTGCCATGTGCACAGAAAATTACCATTCAAATAAATTAAAAAACAAAAAGTTCTTTCTGTCTTTCAGTATTTCAGTCGCAAATGGACTACAGTGAAGATGAAAATGCTAAAAGGGTCCAAAAAAGATCTGGTGGCTTTGTAAGGAAATAGGTTCAGTTCTAGGAAGATGTGGGCTAAGAAAACAAATCTGGATTCATTTCAGCATAATGTGGGCTCATCAACAGCACAAGGGAAAAATGTTTTTTCTGAGTCTGGTAACAGTTCCTGCTTGCTCTGAGTCATCTCCTCTAGTGGTGAACTACAGTCTTTTTTTTCTGCTTTGTTTTCTGTTGATAGGAAATGTAGCATAGTTCAGTAACCAGCAAAGCTTTATTTAGACTTGTCAGAAATGCAGAATTGCTTTCTCTTCCTTGGAAGAAAAGAAGGTGATGAGGAACCTGAGAATCAGGTTATCAACTGAAATGAGTGTCAGTGAAGGAAAAATTTGTATTGAATTTAATTGAATGTATCTGAATTTACAGTGCTGCCCAAATTAGGGGCTAGGATTATTAAAATTTATTTTGAAAAGAAACATTGCAACTTCATAGATACTATGCTCTGTATCTCTCTAGGAGATCAAGTTGTAAGGGAAGGGTAAGGCTTGATCCTTTGCCTTTTACCTGTTTGTGAGCTATGAGGGAGACCTCAGCCTAAAGATCAACAAACCCTCAGTCTTTGGTCTATTGCATTATCTTTAAATATATGTGTGCGTGCACATTTACATATGGAGAATTCTGCTTCCTCATAATTTTTTAATATAAAAATGCTAGACTACAAGCCTTACCTACTTTGTTAACTACTTCATGGTGTATCTAGTTCTTAACTGAATGTCATTAAAGATACTAGGATCAAGCCCGTGGTCATCGTTTGGTCTTGTAGGGATCTGGATATGCTCTTACAGTAATGCAGCTACAGAGAGCAAAGGACTTCTGAGTCAAATTGCAGAGGTAACAGCAACCATATCTTCACATATTGCATTTATGTTGAATTAGTGGAAGCAGTCATTGTTTGGGTTTTTCAGCAAATCCCTCTCTTTCCTCAGCAATACACGCTTTTCTGTCCTGCTAGTTAGATGCTGTCCTACTAGTTCTTCAGTTGTTCCTGTTGTTTTTTTTCATGGAAGTGGGAGGAAAGAAAAGACAGAAGGCAAGCCAAAAGTAGTAATTTAGTGAAAAAAACGTTCTGCTAGTCTTTGTACAGCGTAAGGAAAACCCCCAAAAACACAAATCTTAAACTAAAGAGATTAAGCTGTTAAACTACATAGGCCAAAATATGAATCTGCATTCAGTTTAAGGGTTTGTTTGTGCAGCACAGCATGCTGTGTGTCCTTATTTTTCTTTGGACTTGAGACCCATGAATTTTCAAATCTACTTGTAGTTGACTCAACACAAAGATAGTTGGCTACTGTATGTCTGCAGTCTGAGCCAGACTTTCTGTGCTCTCTGTAGCTGTGTTACTGTGAGTGGGCAGGATATTCAGATTCATACAAGGCCAAACAATGTCCGTAGGCTTAATTCTAAGCCTATTAGCCTCTACAATGTCCTATTAGCAATGCTCTTTTATAACCTTTAAAATGTGTTTCATGTATTCAGTTGCAATGCCATGTTATTGTGCTTTTTTCCTGCTCAGTGGGCTGTCTTTCCATGTGAAGCTTATAGGCGAGCATTGAAGCTGGGTGAATTGAAGTAGTTTGGGGCACTGGCGTGTTTAAAAACAGATACAGGTTTTTCCCCAAAGAAGGAAAAGATCTTCTGCCTCTCCGTCTCTTCTCCATTTGAAAACATCACAGGGTAAAACCCAAGAAAGGCTTCTGGAGGGTGGAGGCCAAAGGCTGTCAGCTCAGATGTCACCTTCTCCTTGCTGGAGGTGTCATGAGGCAGGTTGCGTTGGTGGCGTTGGGCTGGCAGGAAGCTGACAAAGGAGGTTGGAAAGCAAATGTTTGTGTAAAGTTCTGGTTCTTTTACTCATGTGCAGCCTCTTGTAGGTCATGAGGCGGCAATACAGTCACCGAGTCCAGAATTTGGGGCGAGATGATGCAGGCATCATTTGTGGCTGTTAAAAAACATGCAGTAGAGAAAAGCACCACCTGTTGAGTACACTTGCGTTCATGTTTCTTAGCAACTGAGGCAAATACACTAAAGCCCAAATTTTCAGCCCGTGAGGCTGTGGTGGAAGCATGTTACAGGTCCCCACTAGCAGTATCTGCCTATGTTGGCTCTCAGGAGGTACTAAATTATAGACAGGGGCTGTGGTCCTGGTGCCAGGTTTGGGGCGACGGCAGAGAATCAGCCAGTGTTTTTCCAGGGAGCCTGGGACAGCTGCTGTCCAAAGCAAAGGGAACGAGTCGTGGTTTTAAGGTGGCAAAGCAAACCTCCAGGCACAGGAGCTCTCTGACTAGGGAGTAAGCTGAGTGGTGATACTCCTGGTGTGGATTTCGAAGCGGTTCAGCAGCCACTGCTCCCTGGGAGGAGGCACAGCCCTTGCTGCTGCGCAGTTTAGCAAGCTCAGGCATTCCCAGGATTAAGCTGGGAAGAATCTTAGCTTGTAGAGGTTGCCCAAAAGACAGTCATTTCAAGCAAAAGTGGGGATTGTGCCATGCTTTGGGCTTTATGTGGGTGACGTTAGTGAAGGAGTGGGTGCTGCGACCCTATGGGCATTGGGGCTACTGAATAATACTGCTGAGAAAAGTAGCCCCAGTGTGATGGTGCCTCTCAGGAGAGGACATCCTGGTGGAGGGTGAAGCTAAGCTCTGGGGTGACAGGGTTAAGAGAGGCAACTGCTAAGAGCTGCTTATTATCGTGGGTGCAGCAGCCTTTCTGTCATGAGTTTTCATGACTGAAAAGACTTCATTTTCATGCCATGGAAATGACTCTTGTAGGAGTGGTTATCGTTCTCAAACAAAAGAAAAAAAAGAGGACTTCTCTCTCTATTCATGTATTACTTCTTGCTGTCCGAGGTAGGTACAGACTTATCCCACAAATGCCAGAAGAGATATGTTACGCAAGGCTAAATGTGATTTTCCTCAATAGAGGTAACAGTTTTTAAAGTAATACAGAAAAATGTAAAAAAATACTTTTTTGAGGGTTATTATTTTGTACTTCCCTTGCTTCCTCACCCTTCTATTTGTTTGTGGTATTCATGTTCTATCATATAACAGTTTTAAAAATAATTCCCTGAAGTAAATAACATCAAGCTTTTTTTTTTTTTGGTTCCTTACTAATTATTGGCTGTTTTTTTCAAACAGAATAGGGGGTTGGAAAATTAAATAAAGACTTCCAAAATAACAAGCTTCAGAAAATTTTATTTAATTTGTGGGTTCATTCTGTTCTCTCCCTGCCCCCCCCTTTTTTTAAGAAGATCTTTATTAATTTAGTCTAGTAACTTAGTGCCTATATTAAATTAATCTAATAAAAGTCAGGGTCCTCACATAACATTTCCCAAATGTGAAGCAGCATCTATTACATGAAGCACAATCTTTTTACAGTAAAATGTAAACCTGATATGTAGAATTACAAGGCATCAGACTGTTTGGTGTATGTCATTTAAGTCAAATACTTGAGTACAATCATGCTGGAGGAAAGGAATGGGCAACACTAGCATTCAAAAAATTAAAAACTCAGACCAAGCTTCATATATCAAAGCAATTTTCATCTGTGAAAGTACTCTGAAGTTCAGCAATTAAACCTTGTAACACAGCCTTTCTATTGACAGTTACTCACATCCATGTTTCTGTAAACATTTTATATATAATCATATAAGTATCATATATAATCACATAAATGCATAGTCTGTATAAAAGTCTGTATATTGATACAGACCTGAAAGTCAGAAAGGCTAGATACGAGTGTTTAAATTGACCAGCTCGTAGATGCATTGTTGCACCACAAAATTTCATTCTGTAAACCACCGTTGGTCCACGTAGTTTATGACAGCATTTTAAAAATGCCACTAGCAAAGACTTTGTGCTGCCAGAGCTTGGGGTGGCTGGGCTGTGCCTCCCCCTTGGGTGAAGGTCACCGTTTTGTGCAGAGCCCTGAAGTTGCACAAGTCTCACGAGCTGGGGTGGAGTGTTCGCCGTTCCGGGAGTGTGGGTGTTCCTGTTGATTTGTGGATGTGTACATCACAGTGTAATCACATAGTTTATTCCTGTTCTCTCACTGAATTATTTATTATGGACTGAAATGAGGAAGGAGGGGAATTCTTTTGTATTGGCATAAACATAGGATTATCTTCATTGTATGCTTTCAGTCGCTAAATCACCGATATGTCAATTGGCATAATACAGTCTATCTCACAGGGATGTTACGAAGCTTAATTAATTAATATTTTTAAAGTGCTTTGGGATCCTCTGATGAAAGGCACTTTAGAACTGCAGGGGAGGATTATGCTGATTATTTTTCCCATCTATTACCCCAATATGTCACTGATTGAAATTCAATACAGTAGTATGGGCACCCTTGTAATGATGGGCAAAGGCGGTATAATATTTTTTAAATTGCCATAAGATCTAGAAAAGGCAGCTCAATAATATAATACAAAAATTAATATAATCAGAGTGGGGATTTTTTTAATTGTTACTGTTGCTTTTTCCTCCTTTCTGCTTGAAAAGTCATTCCCTTTGCTGGATTAACAATAATAACTACAAATTATGCCTTTATGTTGTTACAGTTTGATGATATACTACAGCCAGGGCACAGGTTAGAAACACAGGCTGAGTTATTATGTACTGCAGGGTAGTGATTTCCTGCAAACTGATTTATGGATAAATAATTCTATGTACTTATTACATGGGACAGGCAGTTTTTAATTTGTGTAACAAAGCCCAGCTGAACAAAGGAAAATTGCATGCTATAGCATAGGGACAAGATGCCTCTGAAGAGGATAAACAGATGCAATCAACGTCACAAGAGCCTACCCGTCTTGTAGGGGGGCTCTGTCAGTAGTAGCTGAGAGATAAATGGCTTGGTGGTCCCAGAAGCGGGGGTTTTATTGAGTGTTTCACTGAGGTCTTTCATTTGGAGTTGTAAAAGGAATCGAAAGTGTTTGGGTGCTAACGCTAATCTGCAGTTTCTCCTGAGTTTCTGTTGTGTTGATAAGAGCTGCCGGTAAAAAATAAGATGTTTAAACTTTGATTTGATGTGATTGAACTCGTAGCATGGCAGCGTATGTTGGTTGCATTCTTCACCCAGCCTCGTGTTTGCAGTGGGACGCTCCCAGGCTGTGATCCAGTGATGCAGGGAAGCGAATGCTGGGACACCTAGTAGGGCTCTGAACAGCCACAGCCATGTGAGGCACAGCTCTGGTCCAGTATAACTCTGCAGAATCAAATTTGCCCAAAAACATTTTGAAGGAGTAAATACAGCCCAGGAGATCTTATGTTGGGTTAGGCACCGCCTATTCCCTCAGCCTTTCTGAAGCTCCCATAAATACCCTGTTGTTCGCTGTGTCTGACTGTCCGGGCAGGTGTTCTTGCCTGAGCTGGGTGTCACTCGTACTGCCCACAGCCTGCAACAGGCTGGCCCAGCGTTAGTGGGCACGGAGCTGTAGTGTAGGAAACAAACTTCACAATTCTCCAGTTTGCTGCCTGACCGTGTCCCTCAGCCCACCAGGAGAGCAATTGCCTGCTTTAACCCCTCACCCTATCTGAGTCTCAGCCGGTCCCATTTGCTTACGCTGTAGAAGGTGAGAGGTTTTGGTGTTGTGCATCAAGTGGTTCATCTGTTTAGCGTTGGTAAGTGCTTTTCTTAACAGTGTTTGGTAAGCAAACAGTGTTCTCTGCTATCCTTCTTTTCGCCTTTAGCCAAAGAAGACAAAATTCCTTCTCTTTCCCTCTCTGTACTTATTTGAGCAAGTGTTACTCATGATTTATTTCATAGCTGTCTCCAGAAAAACATTGAGGTGGGGGTGGTGATGCTAATTGGAACTTCCAAAACGTCCTTCATTTGATGCTGTGACTTAATTTTAACCCTAGCAGATTAGTATTTTAAATAAATTGCATTAATCCCGCGTGGCCTACCTACAAGTATCCATTTAAGCTGTAACTCGGGTACGCTCGTAATTTGTGAACAGTGAAATCACGAGTCTAAGCATGGTGGGAGCAGGAGACAGTTTGTGAAGGGAGCCAGTGACAGTGCAAGGTGTGTTCTGGTCCTGTTTGTTCTGTTTAGCTGCAAAAAGGAATTTGCAAAATGCCCCATTATAAGAGTTTGATTTTACAGTAGTGAGGTATTGACATGTCCATGAGATGGCCCAGGAATTCCTGTGGGACTATCCAGATAAAAAGTTAACCATGCAGGTGACTGAGGACCCGGACCTCATTCTATTTATGACCAAGAACTGTCATAGCTTGACTATGAGATAGATATATATATATATTCTAAACCCAGATGTGGCATTCTTAGAATGAGTGTATTGTATGGCTATCTTTCACTTTGCAAAGACAGATGAGGCTTCTAGCCCATATAGGTAAATAATTTTCTGGGACAGTGTAAGCTGCCTAATAATGAAGAGGGCTTGCCAGCTTAACTGTATTTTTCTAGGAAAGCAGTTTTTTTACTTTTGCTGTTGTACTCCTGATTAACGTAGTTGTTCTAGAAGTCTGCTTTAGCCCGAAGCTTGCATCCATTCAGTTCACATCTCACTAGGGTGAAGTCCCAGGAATAATCCTAGTGCTTTGGATGCATCACACTCTCATGTGATACTGTAAAATAAAGGTCATGAAGATCCTGAGACAAGTTCTGCTTGGTATTGAGGTTAGCCTTGATGTAGCTGGTCAAGCCTTTTGTTCAATGTATTGTTCTGCTCTGACTTGTGTAGTTATCACTTTCTTCCCCAAAGGAGCTGCATTTTAAATGAAACTAAATTGAAAGCACTCTGGCAGGGTGACGCATCAGTGGCCTAAGTGGAACGACAGCAGTGAGTTGCAGTGTTTGTTCCGTATGAACCTGACACGTGAGATCACAGAAGTTTGCTGCTAGTGTGTTCTGGCATTCTTGTGGGTAAAGGGAGTTATGCAAATTCTAAACTAGGTTACTCTGTTTTCCCTATCTGCATTTTGTTGAAGCTGAAGCTTAAACTTAATAAAAGACCTGTCTGTAGAAGGACATGACATTCAAGAACTAACAGCCAGCATGGATGGAAAATCTCTTTTAAAATACATTTTGAAAAAAAATTATTTTGATAAAAGAATTTTTGTTTCTTGTCTTTAGTTGACTAACTAGCCTGGACTGCGTTCATCCATTTCTAGATGAGTTCTCAAGACGTGTTCTAGTGTACAGCCATTTCTTGAGTGTATGCAAGCTTTGAAACCTGTTGAACTTTCCCTTTAAAAAACTTACAGGAAGAGAGTCCCAAGGGATCATTAATACAGGAAAGAGAACCTGACTCATTAACAGAAGAGTTTTGTGAATTCATGAAAGATGTGCTTTTGGATTTCCTGAGCAGTCTGATCTGCTGCACGTTATCCACACGTAATTTTGAGAAGGTCTGGAGCTGATAGAGGAGTGATATTCCTGGAGCAGTAGTATATTCATTAATGAGATGGTGACCTTTGCTCATTCCTGTCCCCACTGCCAAGTCTCGGTTGTGGTAGGATAAAAGCTCAGTCAGACCTTTTAAAGTGATTTCATGAAAGGCCTGAGCTGCACCATTTGGAGTCAATGAGAGGAACAATAAAAACCTGTATGTGGAAGTGACTCCTTGCTACCAGGCTGTTCTCATTTTGGGGTTGCTGTTACACTAGAAACACCCACTCCTGGATGAGAAGGGACCTTTTTAGGAGCAAGATTTTGGTCCACTCAGATTTTACTGATGAGGTGTCTTCTAGCGTGCAGAGAATGCAATGCTACGGACGAGCTTGGGGAGGAGTGGCTGGAAAGCTGCCTGGCAAAAAAGGATCTGGAGGTCCTGATGGACAGTCAGCTGAACATAAGCCAGCAGTGTGCCCAGGTAGCCAAGAAGGCCAATGGCATCTTGGCCTGTATCAAGAATGGTGTGACCAGCAGGAGCAGGGAAGTGATTATGCCCCTGTACTCAGCACTGGTGAGGCTGCAGCTTGAGTACTGTGTTCAGTTTTGGGCATCGCAGTATAGGAGGGACATTGAGGTGTTGGAGCGTGTCCAGAGAAGGGCAACGAAGCTGGTGGGGGGTCTAGAGAACAAGTCTTATGAGGAGTGGCTGAGGGAACTGGGGTTGTTTAGCCTGGAGAAAAGGATGCTGAGAGGAGACCTTATCACTCTCCTCAACTACCTGAGAGGACGTTGTAGCAAGGTGGGGGTTGGTCTCTTCTCCCAAGTAACAAGCAATGGGACAAGAGGAAACGGCTTTGAGTTATGCCAGGGGAGGTTTAGATTGGGTATTAGGAAGAACTTCTTCATAGAAAGGGTTGTCAAGCATTGGAACAGGCTGCCCAGGGAAGTGGTGGAATCACCATCCTTGGAGGTATTTGAAAGATGGGTAGATGTGGTGCTGAGGGACATGGTTTAGGGGTGGTTTTGGTGGTGTTAGGTTGATGGTTGGACTTGATGATCTGAAAGGTCTCTTCCAACGTAGGTGATTCTGTGATTCTTTGAATACATTTGCTCAACAAGCTGGCACCATCTTCCTAAATGCAGCCCAAGAGTTGCCTTAAGTACAGTGTCGGTGCCATGAAATAAACCACCTGTGAAGCCTGCCAAGGAGCTGGATGGAAAGCATGGCTTCTGGCTATCGTTTGGACCAGCTTAACGTCCTCTGGAAAAAAAATTTTCACACGTCATATCACACCGGCTGAAAAAATAGCGCACATCAGCAGTGCTGTAACACGGAGTAAAGGACTCGCAGCAGGTGTTAACGTGCAGAGGCACAGAGCATTATGGTAACACCTGTGTTTGTCTAAATCCAGCCAAAACAATTTCCTCTCCAGTTGTAGAGGAGGATTAAAAAAAAAAGAAAAAAATCTACCTAGCTTCCAGTAGTAGCAGACATTTCCTGTAAAGCAATTTGCATAGTTTTTCTCATGGTGCACTCTGGCTACGCTGTGGTTCTTCTCTTTAAACTTTTTTAGTTTGGGGACACCTTTGGTAACTTCAGTGACCGCGACCGTCTCTCTGTCTCTTGCCAGCATTGCCAGGTCCGAGCAGTTGCAGATGGTGTGCTCTCTGAGTGCTTTCATTAATTGAATGAAAAATAAAGCCTCTTGTAAAATATTACCAATTTAGATGTGACTTATGGGGCACATATGATGCTTATTTTTTCAATTACATGAAAACTTGGCGTGGTTAAACATAGGAAGCCAAGTGTTCTGTGAAGCTGGTATAGATTTCTGAATTTTTAGGTGATTTTGCTTTAAATTATTATATAGCAGAAGGGGGTGAAGGAAGTCAGCAGCTAAACTGTGTTTTCCCAGCATGTATTTCACTCGGTGGACCCTTGATGCTCATTTCATGACTAATATATGCTGTACTATATGCATTTCTTGTTGTCACCATAGATAACATTAAGTAAACTATCCCCTTAAGAAAAACAGCTTTTCTTGGCAAGTGGAATATGACTCAAGGAGCCAGCACTGGAGACATACGGTGCTGTGAATGAGCGCTGTGTGTTACTCTACTGGATCGGAGTCCAGGCACTATTTATACTGCAGCATATTCAGCACCAGATTGTTAAATCTTAATACTGAAACAGTGCATCATTTAAATGTTTTTGTTCTGTTTATGTCCCATTTTCAAGCATTGGATATCAAGCAACACTTACTAACTTTTTGTTTCATTTGGACGAGATCTCCCCTTGCCAAAAGCTTTCTAATCTGCTCTTGAAATATTAGCCTGTCTGTACCAGCATGTTAAAGTGAAACTTTGTGCCACTGAGGATGAAGTAGGTTGCTTCCAGCTTCTTTCAGTGTGTGGTGATAGAATGCCTTGCAAAGCAGTACGTCAATCGTAAATGCAATGATTTAAGTGCTACAGAAAAGGAGTTGTACTAAAATTTCCTCTTCAACCTGTGTAGGAATGGGCACAAAAAATATTCCATAGCAGGTATTTCATGCTCGTAAGTGTTCTGTTCTGTTGTTGTCTCTGTGCAAGGAGCTTTGTTTCACTGTTTCAGGGGTGGTATTTAATTCATGATCATGTTTGGGAGATCAGGATAAAAGGCCTTTACCTTTTGTTTCAGTTTGATTAGTTCCAGAGCTGGTGAAGAACTGGGAGTGGAAAGTGAGGAGGAGAGGGTTGAAGTTTCTTGGCATCACAGCTTCCTTCCAGATACCCAGGGAGGGTTCTTGGAGCTCCTGTTTTCACACAGGAAGTAGTTTTCTCGTGTATTAGTGTATTTCTGGCAGTAGAGTTTACAGATGGTCTTTTTGAAGATCAAACCCTATAGAAACAGACCTCAAAAGGCATCGGTTTAAATGGGAGAAAAGGTGATTAGTGTCTTGCAGGGCTGCACTGAGAAATGTTACCTGAGCAGAACAGTGGGGCAATGGGAACACAGTGGAGGAGGGAATAAATCAGTAGTTGCGACAGTGCAGAACAAGGCCAAACTGCTTTGCTGTCATGTAAGATGGCACTGTGGCTTTCTTTGTTTGGCATCTTCCTGGAAGTCATTCCTGGGTATTAGTCATTGTTTTTGGTGTGGGTGGGCCCTCTGCAATTGTCTAAACAGAAATAATACCTCTGCACCAAATGGTTTACCATGCAAGTTTACAGTCTTTGTGACAAACACATCCAGAAGAGGTGATGATCCCTATTAAAGAATGAACAGAAGTAGAAATAGGACTTACAGCATTCTCCCCCGCCCCCAAAATGCTATTTTGGATCTGTGGTCAGCAGCTTGCAGTTGTGTTTTTCACAAAGAAAAGCAACCATCTGCAGAGTGCAACTTTTAAGCTGGGAGTGAACTCTTCTTACTTGGTGGGTTTCCAGTGCTGCCCATCTACACTGGGAATCGTACCATGGTTGTAACTGTGTGCTGAAAGCCCGCACATAGGAATTTTCCTGTTCAAGTCAAACCCAATGCATTTATTTACTGAAAGGTTTTGTAGACTGCAAAATCAGGACTATGGAGTATTTAAAGCTTGTTCTAACTTAGAGCACTAGGCTTTAGTGGGATGATGAAAGACATGAAGGGAGGGAGCCTCCTGTGCTTCCTTGAAGTAATTTAAGAGCCAGGAACATGTCAGCAACTCTCTGCTAAGAATTTAAAATCTATTCCTACTCTTCCCCGTGGTTTGCTTCAGGAGTCAGTACAACACATCTTTTTGAGCAAGACTGCAATAAACCTCAAGGCAGATTCTGAATCTCCTGAACAAACAAGCTTATCTAAGGGTTTAGTAAATGGCCGATAAAATATAAAGTATGAATTTTTTGTTTTCAGGAATAATCAAGCTTGGGAGGTGGAATCCCCTCCCTCTCAGTTATGTGACTGATGCACCAGATGCGACAGTAGCCGACATGCTACAAGATGTCTATCATGTTGTGACATTGAAAATCCAATTACAAAGGTGGGTGTTTCTGAACATCTGTCCTTCTCTATTCTCTGAGCTGCTCTGTCGATTACAGCATTACTACAGAGATTAGCACATCCTGTCTTCATTAATTTCTCGTCTTTTGATGACATGAAAAGGAAAATGAAGAGAAGTGTGGGTCACCTGGCAGCTTTTTGGTGCATGTTCCAACTGATTTTGTGTGTTTTCTGAAGTAGCAATATGGTAGCAGAGAGGGGAGGGGCAGAAACTCAATCAAGTAAAGATATCGTGCCTTTAAAGGCAGACCTTTCCAGAATCCCTAATCTAATGGATTCTTGAGGCCTTACTGTATCAAAAAAATGAACTCCTCGCCTTTTTCCAGGAGCTGCATTGTGAGAATCCAGGTCTTCCACTGCCAGTTGCCGAGATGGGGAGGAGGGGAGCTTGTTGACTTTCCTTTTTTCTCCAGTGATCTTCCCAGTGAAAAGGAGAGAAGATGAGGAAGGGATGTGTTACTGCAGTTCCTTTCGGCATTTGGAAAATATTTTCCTTCCCTGAATGCTAAGTCTGATTAGCAAAGCAAAAGCTCCTGACACTTTTACACCTACTTGCCCTCCTTTCCCCCCTTCCCACTTTTTCTCCCCCTTTCTCTCTATTGGCCTTCAAAAGAGTCCTCAAATAGTTACTGATGTCTGCGTAAGGAGTTGCGGCAGGTCTCTGGCAGTGCATGGCATACTCTATACCTGCTGGTAAGCTTACGTTGCGCAGTCAGCTGTAGCTCTATGGCCAGGACATGTCAGAGCAGAGGCAAAAATAACAGACAGTCTGGAATAATTTGCCTGCAATTGTCTGAAGCTTGACTTGAACAGAAGACGGGTCTATTGGGACATGTGTCTGTGTCCTTTCGTGGCAGATACATACCCTCCAACTGTTCAGTTCAGTTTGGAATTTGGAAATAGTTGGTGCCTCACTAACGTTAACACCCCAAACAGCAACGTTTCTTTCCTGTTATACCTCTGATGGGGCTTGGGGTTTCCAGTTCCCACTAGCAGGCCTTTTCTTGGTTTTATATACTGTTATTTCTCAGATAGACTGCTCCTCTGCAGCATAGTTGTAATAGAGCATCTAGAGCCTGTAGCCACTATAAAACTGGAGTGCAGTAACTCATCTCCTCAGAAGTATGAGCTACCAGGAGTCCATCTAGCCTATTGTCATGTCTGTATTACTGGAGGGTATCAGCCCAAGATCAAGGTCTCATTCTTTATCTTCAAAGTGCTCGAATGCCTGGATGCTGTGTAAATAGAAGATAGCCCATGACTTTGAGATAAAGATGGTCATTGACTACTTGAACTCCTCAAGCACACCTGAACTTTCAACTCTGAGGATAAAGCCGGGCTGTACAGGCAGAAGGCAGAACCACCTCAGAAGTTGATTGGAGAACGTGCGTTAAGTTTTGCAGGCACCAATGTCAGTGAAAAGCTTCTCCCAACTTTCTGATATGCTTCTCGGGTCTGTCCCCATGTATGCAGACACAGACCATTAGCTTCTTAAATTAAAAAAGGCACAAGTCCCATGAAGACAAAAGCTTCACTACATATGCAATTCTTGTAGAATGAAAGTGAGAATGAACTACACGTGACAGATGTTGGGCATATGGCTTAATGTGTTTCTGAAAGGCTCTTGGATACTTCAGCGATGAGGGCAGTATAAGAACTGGTATAAAGTAAAATTAATTTTTCAGACTCACTGCTCGAAGCCTGGCCTCCGCACAAAGCAAGCCCTTACTGTGTAAGGATTTTGTTAGTGGCAGTGGGGCATATATGTTTATTTTCCTATGCCAGCAGGAGTATCTTCCTCTGTCTGAAGAGGATGGCTTTATCCAGCCATTTCTGGGGCTTGCTTTACGCAGTTTCTTTGCTCTCCACCAAGCCCCAGAGGGAATGGTTATGCACACATATAATATCATAGTAGGATTAACTGGTATTCCTGCCGTGTACTGTCATTCTTTTAGTTGAACTACACATCTTCTGGGAGTCGGGCTTGGTGGGGAGGGGAAAAAGGGGAGAAAAACCTTTGTTGGGCTGGCTAAGCTGGAAACTCCATGGTTGTGCTTGCTGCTTAAATAAAGGTCTATAGCACTTGTACGCAAAGAGTAAGCACCTGTGGAGGTGATGTTTCTACCTACTTTTTGCTTTCTGTTTTAACAGTTGTTCAAAGTTGGAAGACTTGCCAGCAGAGCAGTGGAACCACGCCACAGTTCGCAATGCCTTAAAGGAACTGCTCAAAGAGATGAATCAGAGCACATTAGCCAAAGAATGCCCTCTCTCACAGGTCAGTGTTTTTAACAGGCTTAGGGAAAGCCAGATTTACAAGATCTAAAGCTCGTATTTGTTCAATAAAGGGATTAGACTAAACAGTTCCATAAATATCAAATCAATTTCTTGTTTTCTTTAGAAAGGTGACATTCTAATTAATATGGAAAAGAGTATATTTATACCACATTTTCTTAGTGGGTTGCCAGGTGGAAATTCTGAATGAATTGGTTGACTTCTATCTGCTGTTCAGAAATTCTTCATTTAGTTTTTTATCTGAACCTTTTGCAATAGGACTAATGATCCTCAAATGCGAGATAGCAGAGGCCTTCCTCCCCCACTAACCCATAGGTAGCTCTCATCAGCCTCCAACTATGATGAAAAGTATGCTGTTTTAACAGTTGTGGCCCAATTTTTAGGAAACAGCAACAAAAAATGTATATGTAATTATGTTAAAAAAAGAACAAAAACTCAGTCTCCTTCTCCATGACTGCTTTATAAACGGCAGTGATGTCATGTCTAAAACACAGGTTCCTACAGATGTCATGAGTTCTATTTGTACTTCAGATTGTCATAACAAAAGATTCATAAAATTTTCATGACTGAGTCCTCCTTGTCTCTCAGAAAAAGCAGAAAAATGCTTCAGCACCCAGACCAAGTAACTTTGCTAGAAGTTAAAAATACGTTGCCTTCTAAAAACTTTTATTAGAATCAGAGAGTAATCTGTCTATTGTAACTTAAAAAAGTCAAAACATCAGTAATCCCTGCTTGCTAAAAATCCTTTGCTTTGCTAGTGTGTATCCAACATTTTTTCCTGTGGTTGCCTGTCTTGTATTGCACTGTATGCTCATCCTGCAATTTGTGATCCAAAGTCTCCGTGAACGCAGGGAATTCTTTCTGTGTATAACCAGCACAAATTTGCCTCATTGTGTTATGATTACAACTTCAGGGAAAGCACAGAGGTGAGATACAGAGCAGAATTTAGGTCTTTGCAATTGGTAGGAATCACGTTCCTTGTCTTCCTTAGCCATGTTGTGTCTGCAGAACTAACAGGAATAGAAAGGCTGTGTAAGGAAAAGCCGTGCAACTTGCCTTATTTACTAAGGGAGTAGCAGTGACTCTAGATATGCACAGAGCATAAGTGCATTGAATACAAAAGTATTTTTCTTTTCACACAGTTTAAGTGTAATTTCTTTAAATAGAATTATCTGTGGAATCTGGTCAGCTAATGATGCTTGCAGCATATGGTTGTATCTGCCCAGTCTTCTTCAATATCCAGTATAACTAAACTATGCATCATTTCATATGCAGAATTCATTTGTTGTCTGGGTCTTTTTCCTCCCCCTTGAGTTTCAAAGCGTACCAGGTGGAAATGCTGCAGTTGGTTTACTCCTTCTATAACCGCAATCTGAAATATATTTAGAAAATTACTGATGGCAAGACTGTATCAGCAAAATACCTTGCCACAGTATTTATTTAGTGGACTAAGCTAAAGGAGATCCTTCTGTAGAAAATTGAGCTTGCTTACTTTTAAGCATAGGTGTAAGTGACTTTGAGTAGTGACTAACCCTTGAACTGGGACTGTAAGAACGCAGCTTGTATTATTATGGTTATGATGATTATTATTATTGCCATTAAAAGTTTCAGTGTCTTTTGTTTGGGCTCACAAAATGCAAAAGATACAATGGAAGGTTGTATAGGAGCTGTCTGTTACCATCATCTGAATATGCCTCTAATACAATTCCTTCTCCCAAATCAGTTTTAAAAAAATATCGTGCCAAATGTGAAATGTCATTACAACCCTCTTGTGGTTAATATATTATTGACAGCAGCAAATTGCAGAGTGGTCTCTTAGGAGTCAAACTGCAGAGTAAATGCTGCTGTTTATTAATGTGTTCACAGTGCCTCAAGTACAGAAGTGGAGCGGGGCAGCGCGGGGAGCTCTCTCTCCCACCAGCGCCGGTGCTCCATCTCTGGTTCTCAGTGCCCGCGCTCTCCATGCAGCCCAGATGGGGATTCTGATTGCCGTTAATGGGAAATGTAATCATTCACTTTGATTTAAAATTGTTCTGTTTTTTTCTGCTAGGTGTATTATGTGGATGCAGCTTAGCTACCCTTAGCATACAGCTCCTTTTCAAATAAATAAATCCCAGTTAACCAAGTGGGGGGAAGGAGGATAGGCGAGGGGAGTGTGAGTGGCAGAAAAAATCCAATTATTTCAGCATTTCCATCTTTGCATAGAGACCTCTGTCTTTCCTGTATATTGTGTAACTCATTTCAGCACTGACTGTGAGTTTTGCCTCTTTGCTGGAGCAAGATTTCTTGGAATGTGAGCACATCCCATGTTTTTCTCCTTGAACTTACTGCACTGAATTTTCTTTGTGTGGATATTTTCTAGCTCCTGGTCTAAGTAGTTTTCATTCCATGTGGCTGTCATGGCCACACACATAACAAACATATCTGATACTTCATATAGTCAATTCCTTCTTTAAGGATTTTCCCAGGAATACTCTGCATTATTTAGACTTTTGCAATTAGTCAATTTGGGGTTTTTTTGCCACTTTCTTCTAAATGGATATTTCCTTTCTGCAGCCTTATCAAGATTCCTAGCAAAAACACCCCTAGGATTCCTTTCCGTTTAGCACTGAGGATATGTAGTTTGAAAATTGTTACGGTTCCTTCCCTTGCTCTACTGTCAAGCAGTTGAAGAGAATCTGTCCTGGGATTTTTCACCAATGGTTGATTTACTATTTGATTTTACTATTTAGTTTAAGCTGTGCTTTCACAAATAAAGGTTAATGGGTTAATACATTTTATGGTATTTAATAGCCCTACAATTTCAGTAATGTCGATTTATTGTAGAACTAGAGGATTGGGGGGAAAAAAGGGAAGGGTGGTGGAATCAAATTGTTATGTAGACAGAGCTAAATAATTTCCCCACCCTTCCTTAGTGACTGGAAATTTAACTAAAGTGACTCTAAAAAAAAGCAAGTTATCCCAGCTCAACTTTGTTCAAAATCCTTCCTTAGCAGAGGCTCTCTCCGTGTCAGGCTTTCAGAATGCTACGGCTTGTTAAAATGACTTGGAGCAAAGGAGGATTTATGGGGAGGGAATTGCTGCTGACTGCCACAATGCTAGGTTTATGTCTCAAAATATTGATTTTAATTAGAAAATTGAATCTCGGTTTCAGAAATTGAAGCTGCCACTTAAACAGGCTCTTACTTCATAGCCTTCAAACTCTACTGCAGCGCACCGTAGCAGTCTTTGAGTGGAAAAGTTAAAGTGAAAAGGCGGAAGAGCCTCTTTACTGAAAGTGAAATTACCTGTTGAAGACTAAAACTAATTTGCACCACTCAGTTATCTTAAGTCTCTCAGTTTTGCTCACGTTTTTTAAGTCCCAAAACTCAAGAGTCCTGGAACACCTGGAGTCCTCTGATATTATAGTGAACTGGGTTAGAAGGCTGGATAAATCTGGAAGATGGAGGGGATGTTTTTGTTTTTAAAGCATTGTTAAAATTGAGTAAGCCAATGTGGAACCTTTGTAGCTTTCCAGAGATGGCCAAGATCCCATTTTTCACAAGAGCCTGCAGGAATCGGTGGGCCAGACCCTGAAACTACGGTAAATAGCTTATTCGAGCTGTGAGATCATCCTCGCTCTCACATCTCTGTGCAGAAAGGTCATACAATGTGCCAGGGCTTTTTCTGAACTTTGACGTAAGTGAGGAAGGAGGGCATAAGGAAAACGTGATTTCTGGACAAGGTGCATTGGCTCCCATGTGTTGGTGGTGTTAGATTGCATTTCCTTGCTGGAAATTTACATGTGCTGGGAATGATTTGACCATGGAAGACTTCAGGAGGGAGAAAAGGCAAGCAAAATTTTGTTGTTAAAATGACGCCTCCTCTATAGAGTGGATGAATGGAGGGGAAAAAAATAGAAAGGAAGAACTACCAGTAACTAGGCTCTTTCCCACCCCATGGGAAGAAGCATCCCAGATATAAAGTATTGTTTTTATAGGTATCAGGTGCTGCAAAACAGCTCCACTCCTCTCTGCTGTAGTTGGCTTGTACTAAGAGCCACTTAGAGGGAATTTGCAAACTGTAGAGAGGGGTGGTGGTTAGGCAAGTGATATTTCAGTTTTGTTGAGCTTTTCTGTGATTTTTGGCTGTTCTGTGTTGTAGTATACATAGTTCCCTTCTCTCTGAATGACACTGTTAATTTCTCTTTTGGGTGATTTTTCACACAAGGGCTAATCACACGTTTCTATAAATTATATTAATTTAACTTATTTGCCTAACTGTTGTTCTGCAGCGAGTAGCACGGATGTTCTCCGATTCTTGGCTGTGTGGTCTTGCTGCATTTGGAAGGAGAACAGAGACATCTGAAAAGCATTATTTGGATTAAGCATGCTGGAGCATCTAATCTTACCTTTAGGATCTGGCTCCTAAATCATGCTTGTTCTCACCCGGGTGCAGTGAGCATGTGTTCCCCAGCATGGCACTGCCTGTTGTTACACAGTTGAAGTTTAGATACTGTAATATCACCAGTACAAAGTAAAGTAGAACTGTCCCCCTGGCCTGAGTCAAAGGTTGTACTGCATCTTTTTTTGTATTAAGATGCAGAGCAATAATAATTATTTTCTAATTTTAATTATGGCTGGAAATATGGAATGGAGAATAAAACCAATTTTGTGTACTCATCAGACACTTCTTTTGGTTTTAAAGTCGCAAATGGACAATGATTGTGCACTCGCATGTCATTCACTTTCCCTGGAAAAGATTTCTAATTGTGCAAGATATTTTAAAACACTTTTGTCTTTCTTTCTGTACTTCCAGAGTATGATTTCATCCATTGTAAATAGTACATACTATGCCAATGTGTCAGCAACCAAGTGCCAGGAGTTTGGGAGATGGTACAAAAAGTACAAGAAGATTAAAGGTAAATTGATTTTTTTTGTGACTTTCCAAGTTCTTGAACTTCTGCTGACAGTTTGAGACTATTCGCTTTAAGTAAAAGTGATAATAAGCTATAATAATATTAGTGAATTTGTCTACAAAGAGGGTACAGTCACAGCACATTTGAAATTAAATCTGATACTTTACAAACAAGGTTGGCGTGAAAACACAGGCCACTTAAAACATGCTTAAAATACCCCACTTAGCTGTGCTGAAAGATCAACTGTGTTTTGAATTAAGCTAAAATGTTTTGGAAAAAAAGTTGTTCTAGTAGCTCTGGATTTAAAAGTTAAATTGCTATGTAAATTACCTTAGTTGCTTTTTATTCATGAAAACTAAAAAACTGTCTTTCTAAGTTACATGTGCCCTTGCTCTCTGTTTTCAATGCTGCTAAGTGTGCTGGCATTCCTGCCATGTTTTATTGTGTGGAATCTGGATGCCAGTGGTGCATTTAGTACCTGATTGTTAGGAGATTTTGCAAAATAACAAGGTGCTGCACCCACTGAAGTTAAGATGAAAATGGCCATTGTTTGTATTTTTTCTACAATGAAATTGTATTAGTTGGTTAGCAGGGAATGCCTGAGGCAGTAAAATTATTCTACGCGAGTTCATTGCACTCTCACTACTGAAATCTCTCATCACCTTCTAATAGTACATGAAGTGATGTGACAAGTGTCCGTCGTGTAGTTTGTTCTTTTATCCATCCTTTCCTTTGGGAAGGGACTTGCGTGTGTACTGGACCATTTGTTTTGGTAGGCTTTTTTTGTTTTAAAACACATGCGCACTTTGAGCAGGAGTTTGGGAATAGTCAAAAGCTTTTCCACAATACCAACCAGCTCCTCTCTCCCCAAATCTCCCTCAGCCTTGGAGATTAGCTTTACCCTGCGACAGGTTTTTTCATAGTTTTTCTCTCTGTTGCACCACTGAAGGGAAGATCCGCTGTCTGAAAGAAGACACAGGCTATTTTTGTCGTTTGTGTCTGTGATCCTTTCAGTGGCAAGGAAAATCATAACAAGATTCCCAAGCATTATGCAGAAATTGGGTAATGTCCTGTCCTTCTTGAGAAGCCATTGTATTTGTAGTCGCATGAAGATTAACATCTTTCCAAAAGAGTCTGCTGTCTTTCTCTCTTAAAAGGCTGCCATGCATGAGCTAGGAAAGATTGCTGCTTTAGTTTCCATAGGACAGACTAGAAATCTGCATAATAATACCACAAAGAGTCTGCTGCTTGAGTTAGGAACACGTGAAACAAAATTGCCTAAAATATCAGAGCAAGTTCTGAGGCATCTGGTTTTCCTCTGCATGTCTGGCTTGTGCAGAGCATACCTGTAAGATGCTCAGGCCTGGGCTGTGCAGTGGTTAGATTTTCACTAGGGTCAAAAAAAAAGAATGTTTTCTCATAAAATTATTTACATCTACACAGCAGATTGTTCAGGCAGAAGTGGGGTAACAATGCAGATGAAGAAACAGAGGTGTTGCTTTTCACCTACTAAAATGATTTAGGCTTGAAGTAAAAATGTTGATTGGACATTTTAGTACGTGCTTACCCTCATGCCAAATAAACTGGATAGTTTCTTCTCACTTTAAATTGCCATTGTGTGACTCAGAAGTGTTTCTTTTCTCCAAGTGGTGTCTCTTAATAAAATAATTTTATTCAAAGTGCTCTAACATATCCTCTTGGTTAAAAAACAATCAAAGGAATCAAACAGCTTCAAGGTCATCACCGTTCGCTTTTACTTGCTGTTCTAGGAGAACAGAGATGGGCTTTTTTTTTTTTTTTCCTTCTTTTTTCCAAACTGGGCAAGGGTGCCAGTTGCAGGGGCACTGAAAGCCCTTAACTGTAGTGTTCTTAACTGTAGAGATTCCACTACAGCTTCTGAGTGTTTCTAGCACACTGCTGTCTTCCACTTTCTTCTATTCTTAGAGCATTGAATTCTTTAAGCTCTTACTTTTTTTACTTAGTAAATGCACAGTTAAATTGTTCAGTGCAGTAAAAGCAGAATGAGACCTCAATCAAGAGGTCAAGGATCCAAACCTGAAGAGTTTGCCAGATGACTCTGCATCTGCGCTATTCAGAGAGACACAGCAAGTCGTTGCTGTTTGGAAGCGTATGTGTGTGTTAGTAGGAGGAGAAAAAGGAAGGTTAAGGTATGTGTGAAGTAAACACAAGCTGCTCTAAAGCAGTTCAAGTAGTGTTGATTCATCAACCATATGAGTGGGAGAGAAAACAAAGAGTCTATGGCAGGTACGGTGGTGCATGGAGAATAAACAGCCGTGCATCTTCAGGGCAATAATCTAAACCCCTTGGAAACAGGAAGACTTCTGCACTTCTCTGGGTGGTTTCAATTTCTCATCATCTCTGTTTTCATGACGTTTTGTTTCTTTTCTGTAGCCAGCTATTCCAGGACAGCTCAGTTAATATGCAAAATCAGTGACTTGAGATACATGCTTCAGTCGTCACATATTCCTTTAATAATAATTAAAAAAAAGGGCTTAGGTTTTCCATAAAGGTGGATGTAGGATGCAGCAATTAATTTTTCAGGTTGTAATCTGGATAGATTGGGTAAAAATACAACTTAGAGTCTTTGGGACCAGCTACCCATATCCATGTGTAACTCTAGAGCTGATTATTAGAAAGTAAAAGCAAAAAACAATGCACATGAGCTGTGGTAAAAGCAAAATAGGAAGGGACTTCAAAATAACTTTATTGACGTTGCAAACCAAATGCAGCCTACAGTGTTAAATGTGTTTTCTATTATCTGCTAATGTCTGTTTTAATAAAACAGTGGGAACTAAATGGTTGCTTCTTAATCAAAACCATGATTTCCTAAACATAAGCTATGTGATTCTGTTACAAATTGCCACATATAGATCTCCCAGGTCAAACTTTTTTCCTTTCTCATAGAAATAAATAAACAGTAAAATAATTATACATTCTGGAAGATCAAAGTAATTACAACTGAAGCCAGGCAAAAATGAAAAGTTCTCTGGGAGAAAAAAAAAAGAAAAGCATCAGGTTGCTGAGTATATAGTTAATGTTTAAATAAATATAAGAAAGTGAACAATCAATAATTTGATATCATTAGCAACAGATGTAAAAGCTGTACACAAATGAAATTGTATCAAATCTCAAGTAAACATTCTCAGTGTGCATTCTGTTGAACTCACGGAAAAGACAGCTAAACTATTTATGCTTGTAATTTAAAAAAAGTTTTCAGTTAGTTCAGCTCAGCATGGTAATTTTGTCTTGTGTCAAGACGATGCTAGAATAAAATTCTGCTTAGATTTTTTCTCCCACCCCGCCCCAGCCCCTTAAGGTTTTAAGACATTCACAGTTTACTCAGCGGCACGAGAGTTAGTACACAGGCAGATTTGGGAATTGGCTGGTGTGAGGATGGAGGCTTCTTGTCTCCTGCTGGCTCTGAGCCTACCACTTGGGATATGTGCGAGGACATGAGTGAGCTTACAACAGGATGTCCGCTCTTTCCAGTCTCCTTGGGATACACGTATATGTTTGAAGGAGAGCTTATATTCATGCATTTCTGTACAGTGGTAAATGTACAGTAGTTGGGAAACAAAAAGCTTACAGTTCTTCTGTGAACTTTCTCTTCTCCTTGTGGACATCTGTAATCATTTCGGGTGGTAATCAAGCTGTCTAGCTTGTGTTGTAATTTTGTCCAGAATGTGCACCGTGAATGAATTTAATATTCATGTGAATAATATATGAAGTCTTTTTTTAAAGTCTTTTTATTTATTTTTGAATTCTTCTTTTTGAGGGGTGCAAGGTGTTTTAGCACACAGTTGTGTGTACGTGATGGGGTTTAAGTGAGTTTAAACCTACTTGAATGAAGAATCAGAGTTCCCCCTTTTTAATAAAGGTTACATATTAATTAGTGACAATTACACAGTCCAATGGTTCTCAAACTCTCTTTCTCCTGCTCAGTCCCACGAGATTACTCCTCTCAATCTGAGAACCGCTTGTCTGGTTTCTCTAGATGCTGAACTTGCTGAAGCTGGGAGAAGGTATTCAACATTTTTGAAATTCAGGATTTGAGTAATTGTTTAAAAGGCTTGCTTTGGTTCTTAATTTGATTAACAAGTAGATACACAAATAAAAATAACTCTTTGCAAGGAACTATATACCCATGTATATATGTATGTATGGAGAGAAGTATTTCAGAACTTTGCTGTGCAACTCAGATCATTGTTCAGGAATCAAGCTTGTACCAGTTACCTACTCATTACCCAGTGTTTTGGGTTTGTAGCATTTAGAATATTTTTTAGCTCTATTTCTCAATAGATATTTCACTTCCAAGTGTCATGCTTTCTATTTTTATCAGAAGGACTATCACTATATCAGAATTCTTTCACAACTGAAACTCTTAACTGGTGTGAATTTTTTCTTTTTGCCTGATGACACAACTTAGCTTGGTGGGAGGAAGTTAGGAAGGCAGAGGGTAGAAATAAATACATTGTGAACTTAAAAATAAAAAGACATATTTTCTTTGTCTGCATATTAAGAACATTTCATCTTTGCTTCTGCCATCAGTGGCTGCCAAAATACAGCTTTCTGTGGATATGAGTTTTGAGACTGTCTCAAAGTTTTTGTGAAATGGTGAGGCTTTCCAGTTTAAAGGAGGAGGGCTCCGTTATTTCTTTTTCAACAGATGAGAAATGTAAGAAAAAGCTTTCATAGCTTCCTTAAGTTGAGAATCTGCTTTGGCTGCTCTTTGATTTTTCCAGTATTACTGATTTGTTGTTTGTGTGCTCTTTTATTCTTGAAATTATGTTTGCTTACTTCCCATAACAGATAGACAGAGCAATCTGTTCTTCTTATAATGGGTTCTAGAGGCTGTTGTAGGTTGAGAGAGGTTGGAAACGGGACCCAGAAGGGCTCCCGGCTTTGTTATTTCTAGGCTGAAGAAACCTAGGGTTGCGGCAAGATGATAATGCCAGTGCGAGTCAGAGGAAAATTGTCCTTATGTGCTTTGAGGAACAGAGTTTAATTGTTCCTCTGAAGCAGATGTTGTGGAAGCCTCTTGAAAAGGCACACCAGGTCTTTCCCAAGCAGTGATTTGACTTTTAAAAATATCCTATTTATTGATATATGCATGTGTATATGTGTCTCTCTATGGAAATAGAGGGGTTTATAGGTATGTGTGTATATATATGCATATATAGATCTTGACCTTTTGCCTTTTCAACTAACAGATTGAGGCAGAAATGTTCAATTTTTTAAGAAGAGATCATTTCATGGCTTGTTTGGATATTAGTTGCAGCTCTGGCACTAAACCAGTTAGGGTCATTCAGGTCAGCCCTGTGGCTCTTGACATTACTGTAATTTTTCCTTTGCTTACTTTTACACTCCTAACTGTGTGTTTATTTCACTAAAAATAGGACTTTCCTCACTTTCTTAAGGAAAAAGGAAAGAAAATAACATCATTCACAGGCAAGCTTTTCAGCATCTAGATGACATACATGACCTGAAGATCATCTCTGACTCGGAGACGTCCTCTTGGTCTGTGGACTGCTGCGCTGTTTTATGAGGAGAGTAGCTCATTGGTTTGCATTGGTCATGAACAAAAAGTGGCATCTCTCTTTAAATATGTTCAAAGCTGTCCAGATTCAGCAAGAGTTATAGACCCCTTGACTGCTGTTTTCCACACCCACATTAGCATTTTGTATTTCAGTGTTGTCCCTGATGTTAAGTGCCAGTTTGGGGGATTTGTGCACGTGTATTGTTAAGAAACAATTTACGCACCGCAGTGCATTCCAGAGACTTTATGAGTTGTAGCCCTCTTGGCCATTCCTCTCTGTAAAGAGAATTAAGAGACCCTTTGGGTTTTTCTTTTACTTAAGCTTAGCTTTTATCTAAAGCAAATGCATATATGAATTTCAACTTTGCCGAATGTCTTTCATGTCTTCTGGCTGTCCAGGAGTGGTGGCTCTCATCCTTAATAGTACATGTGTCGTGGCAGAAGGATATGTGCAGTGAGCTGAATGCCATCTCTTGCGCGTACACATGGCTTGAGCTTCAGCCATTGCTGCTTTAGGGAACATATGTCAGTACAGTAAAGGTTGGAAAGCTTTCTGTAGAGAAACTGCCTAGCCACTTGTCCCGTGTCTTGTCCCTGCTATGCAGGGACATTATACCTTTTTTATTTAAGAGATGTTGACCAAATGTGCTCAAATAATGTCACTGAACTCTATGTTTTTAAAATGTCTCCTGTTCCAAGTACAGTGCTTTTCTCAGAGAGGACCAGTTGTGTTCTGAGGCTGGGACTTCTGCCCAGCCACTTTTGAATTCTTAGTGATGTCTTAATTTTCTAAAAAGCCAACACTTTTTTTTTTAAATCTGCAGAAACTCAAAATTAATTTTCCTTCATATTTAAAAAAATATTTTTGTGTGCTGCCAAACAGTGACATGTTAATTCAAAAGGAAAGAAGTTTTTAGAAAGTAAGCATTAGGGGAGATTAGGTTAGAATGAGAGGAAAACCTGAAGCTTTGGTACAGGCATAAGCTTTACTGGTGTGAAAGCTGCGATGTGACTGGCTGTGATCACATGGATTTAATCGAATACATAACTCTAACAGCAGAATTTAATTCTGTTCACTCAAAACATCTGAAGATTTTGTATGTCTGTCTTAATGGTGTTTTTGTTCTATGTCATTCCTTTCACCATCCCTGATACTGTGAGTCAGGAAGAGATGCATACGTATCTCCTGGAGGGATTGCACAATTGACTGGGTATTCTAGGAGGTTTGCACCTCCCTCTCGAGGTGCCCACAAAAGGTTACTACTTAAATAGCAGAACAGACTTATGTCACAGTAGTTTGACAGGAAGTGAGATATTTTTATATTGGATGAGACCATCAGTCCATCTAAACCGATACTCCCTGTATTTCTGTCAGACAGTTCTGAGTAATGTTTGCCCTGCTTCTCCTTTTCTATTTCACCTGACCAATATTCATGCATTAGACCAGGTGGTCACTAGAACACCTTCAGTGTAATGCTTTTCTCTGCCCTATGGATCTGGCATGTCCTGTCTACAAGTGTTGGTAAAATCCTTCCAAAGAAGTGAGTTCGTACTTCTGTGTACCCTCTTTAACTTGTATAGTGACCCAAAAATAATTGGAAAATAAGATCATGGGTTAAATTCTTCTTTTCAGACAGGCATCTTTGTAAGCAATGCAGTCCAGGGACAGCCCATCAGAAGAATATATTTAAGCAGAATTGAGAAAAAACATGTTAGTATCTCTTTGTGCCAAGGGATGACTTGGATCTAGTCTCTGGAACAAGAGGAGAAGGTCAGCTGCACAGAGAGAGTCAACAATGCTAGTACACTCTGCTCAGTTCACCTGCAGCTGGTGCTGATCAAAGGCCCACTTTAATGATGGTTCTTCTAAATATAAGAATAGCGACTCATGCTTTGGTGGGATCTGCGCAGTTTGGAACACAACAAAGGACAATGGCCTTTCCTGTCTGTTTGCCATTAGGCTCAGATAAAGGCCTTTGCTACCCACAGCCAGTAGCCAAACCATTCCTGTATGTACTCGATACCTATTTTGCGGTTATTTGCTATCCTGCAGGAGTAGAGGAAAAGAAAGGTTTCAAAAGTTACAGCTTCTTATCAAGTCTGCCTCTCCAGCCAACCTGCTTTTTCTCCAGTCCTGACTGCAGAACAAATGGCCCAGGCAGAGATCAGACAGTGAATGAAGCCAGTGAACGACTTTGGGTAAACATGAAGATTAGATGTTGAACGAAAATGAGACTCCTCAGACCAGCCCTTTGCACTGAAGTGGTTAAGTGGGCTGTGATTAAAAGAAATAACTAATTATTCTAATTATAGATGAGAAGATACAGAATTACCACTTTAAAAGCACCTCCTGTGCTCTGGAGCGGTTCTGTTATTTACAAAGTGGTAGTTGATAATTACGTAGCATAAGCAGGAGGTCATCCTCTCAGTGTAGTGCAGCAGTGCTGGCTCTCTGAGGCACAGGGTGGTACCGTGCTGGAGAGCGCTTTGTCCCCCAAGCACAGCTCCAAAGTTCAAGTCTTGCTCCAGTGCGTAGGATGGTGCTAAGCCAGGAGAAATTGTGGGAACCTTTCTGTCTCAAGCTGAGTGCAGGCCACACTAGAATTCACAGAGCTCTCCCTGCTTGGCCATGACCACTGCTGGTCGTGGCTTTTATGATCGCCAGGTTTTAAATAATAAATAAAACAAAGCAGCAAACTCTGAAGCACTGGAGAACAGCCCTGGGTGGTGACATCCTGTCACAATTGAAGCATGGCAATTCTGCAGGCTAGTAACTTATTACAAAACGTTTCTTTACCAGCCTCTTCCTACTCTGGGGCAAAGTGCCTGTCTGCCTGTGGGACTGAAAAGTTCAGGACTCGCTGGGTCATGGGTGCTGGAGGGTCTTCCATGTCCTCGCTGCAGTGCAGTGCTGGGAGACGTGTTACGCTCTCGCTCTCCCTGCCGCATCCGTTATTGTGCATAGGAATTTGGTTTCCAGTGCTGTCAGTCAATTCAGTGCCGCTCATAAGCCCTAAATGCCCCACAGGCTGTTCGTCAGAATGTTCCTATTAACAACTCAGTGAAAATAAAGGGTGAAGGGAAGGGAAGGTGGAGAAATAAATCTTATTTTAAATCTTTTAAGCTGGTTTTATTTCAAATGGAAAGTTGCATGCGGACCACCCCAAGCTATTGTGCTGCGGACTGCATCAGCTGCTTGACTGTGCAAGGAAGATTTTGGGTAGGGGTTAAGAGCATCACACAGGGGAAGGGTGCACTGGGTTGCTTTTGTGCTGTATCCAGGAAGTTTCTAACTCAGTATGGAGTTGAAATACATTGACACACGTGGTAATCATTACAAGAAGAGAAAGGAACATTGAAATATGACAATTTGCTGCTCCCATTCTGGGGATTATGTTGCTTTCTGACTGTCCTGCAGAGGTAGTGACATGTACGGGGGAAAAATGAAAATGAAGGGCAGATGCTATCCTGGAGCGCTCTGAGAGCTGCTTGCTGAGCTTGGCAAAGTACCTGCTGTACAGACACCTTGAGTCTGCCTACCTAGTGTACGGCTTCAGAAGGGTGGGTGGCTCTGAAATATGGCAGTAGTGTTGTTCTTGGTTTAGAAGAGCTCTTCGAGCAAAGAGCTTCAGAATCATATAACAGGCAGTGCGATGCAGGGAGAAAAGGGAAACGCTGCTATGTCTTTTGCTGTGGTCACACCACGGGTGGAGGTGGGTAACAGCCTCCTGGACTAGCTTTTGTTTAACTAGCACAGGCGTCGCTAGCAGAGGAAGTTTGTTCAGCAGTACCTGAACGTAGACAGCACACGTCCATGGAGCCTCTTCCTTCCTAGTTTAAGATCCTGGTGCTCTGTCTTCACTACTTTGTATGCCAGTCTATTCAAGTGCCAGCCCGTTCATACAGGGCTACCAGACCTGTAATTGTGTCCCCGGTCTGAGTGGAGCAATAGCGAACAAGGGAAGGAGAAGGAAAAGTCTGTAGTGGGGTAGGAACATGGCAAATGGAGGATGCAATTGGAAAAACCCTGTCTCAAGAAGGCAATGTTCTGGGGCAGAACATTGATGTCACAGCAGCTTTGTGGCTCCTGTATCCCTTTTTTCTTAGAGCATTGCCAGCAACCTGGCCTGTCTCCCAGGGCAGTGCCAGTCTCCTCCATCTCGGGGTTGTCTCAGGCTCGCTCCTGTGCAGCCCCGCAGAGCCCTACCAGTCCATACTTACCAAAGAACAACAGGGAATCTGATATGGGCAATGTGTTAGAGAAGGAAAGAGTCTTGAGGAGTTGAGTAATGCACATATTTTCCATCCAGCGTAACTGTTAATGGTAACCTTTTATTATTGAAGTGGTTGAAGTGACTAGAATCTGGTTTGTTTATTGGGAATATATGCATGGCGGTATAGTCTTATGTGATCAAAAAAGGAAACTGATAATAAGGGAAAAATACACCTATGGAAGTAAGTCAGGTGATGTCTCTGTGTAATTGTAATTCCAAGTAGCACTGCAGAGATTAACAGCCTGGCAGCCTTTTCATCTTAAACTTTATTTTTATAGGGGTTTATAACTTGGCACTAAAGTCAGGAGTGGGTGGAAACTTGGCAAATGTAGTTCAGCCCAGAAACTGAATGTTATTTATATTTATTTCTCACCAAGTTTTCAAAAACACTTGGTTACTGTTTTTGTGTTCTAACAAGTAGTAATTTGTTGGTTTCAGTGACTTATTCTCTGTGTATTTCTTAAACTACAAAATAGTTCAGAACTTATTTCAGCTCTTCTGAAACTCCTAGTGGAAGGACTCTAGATTTCTGGGGATGTAAATGAAGACCAAAAGTAGTCTTTATTATATTTCCTTTTAGCAGCATGCTCCAAATATTTCTTGTACGCTTTATTCTATTTACATCAGATTAATTCCTGATTGCCAAGTAGCTACTGCGCCTTTGGAATAATTACATTTGGGTTCGCTGGCAGTTGTGTGTATTTAATGGTATTACTCAGGTGCAGGCTGAGGAGGCAATAGTTAGTATGGCCACCTGGGCTCTTGAGTCATCCGTGTTGCAGAACACGGTCTGGGGCTGTGATAAAGCAGCCTCTCGTCCCTGCGCCCCTGCCCACACGTGCCATTGTGATACCCATGCCAGGTCCATCCCTGGTATTAACACCGCTCGTATTTCATACTTCACATTGATTTCATGTCTGTTCCTAAAGCCACAGACTGGCAATATAGAGCCTTCTACACCTGATTGTCAGGGACGCCTACTGACACTGTGAGGAGGGCATTTGAATAGGGATTATCAATACTTTCAGCAAACTGAAATACGGCATTATGTCTCTGGCAGGCTGTGAGTAACATAGCAAAATGGTCATTTGCTGACAATAGTATTTGTGTATTGCACATATTGTATTGCATTTCATAGTTGAAATATAGTGTACAAACAAGCACTTATTTAGAATATCAGCTGGGTTGAAACATTGGCTTTTGTGTAAAAATGGAATTAATAATTTTCCTAGAAATGCTTAATTTTTATTTTAAAAGGTTTTTTTAAAGAAATTATTTCACAGAAAGTTAAAGTTGTTGTGGGGCTTTTTTTTTCTTTAAAAGAATGGGAAGAGAGAGTTAAAATTTCTTACAAGAAAATCCTGGGTACCAATTCACCTAGTTGTAAAATTCAGCACTTGTGATGTTCCGCAATGACAGCTCTAAAGATAGTAACTGTATGTGTCCATGTGTGTTCAGGGCATGACTCGCTCCCCAGCGAGAATTCAGCCCTCTCCGTCTGAGATTAACTGTAGAAGGTGAAAAGAGCTGTCTTTCTATTTAGAAGGAAACAGAGAAAGTCATCAGTAAACTGTCATCCTGAGTATTAACTGTGTAAAGCTTCAAAGCTTTATATAGATCAAGTTTTAAAAAAGAGTTCAAAGCCTTGTACAGTTGTTAATCATTACACAAGTTATAATAGTATTATGGCATTTATCAAATAAACCCTATCTTGTTACTCCCTGAGAGCGATACAGGGGTGAGCTGCTAGTTTTCTAGTTGTATGATATGTGTCCCTGAACACTTTTCTATCAGATCAATAAAGAAATGCCTATCCAATTGCATGTAGTGAGGCTCATGGAATCTGCAAGCTACTGTAAAATGACTTCTGATTTACTTAAAATGATGTAATATATCTATATCTAATAGTTATGTAATAGATCTAGTAGTTATATTTATGTACTTTTGCAACTTAATTTCCTATTTCAAATACTACTTTTAGAGGAAATTCAGCTTTGTAATATGTTAATTTAGTTTTGCAGTTACATAAAAAGATACTGCAGTATTGCCAGCGTTAAATACTTAAAGAGGAAAATATGTATCTGTATATAAAATTACAGTATATGCATTTGGTTTGTAGTGGTTAACTTTTCGTAGTAGGGTGTCACTGAAAGATCACAAGTCTCTGCTGTGCAAAACAGTTGGGTTTTTTTAAGTGAGTGAAGCCACTTTCTTTAAAGTGGACATTAATGCAGCGATGCTTTAAGGTTTCTGGACAGACTCATAATGGTGAGGCTTTGGATATAGGAACTATTGCTGCAAAATTTTCTAATGTGTGAACCACACGGTTTTGTAGCATGCTGTCACACAAGCAGCTTGATTCTGCTGTAGTGTATCTGGGTGAATTGATGTTACCAGAGAGCTTTGTCCACGCACGACAGGAGGTAGAGTTTATGTCTGAAAAGATACAGTTGCTGAGTTTGTGATGAGAAGCTGTTCCATGAGCTGCACAGACAATGGTCTGGTTTCCATTGGATTTGTGTGCGTGGATACTATTTTGGATTTCTTTCCTTCATCTAGATGTCAGTGATTCTGAAACATTCACCCCTTTTAAAAGTTACTCAATTTGGTGACAGATGGAAAAGTTAGTGACAGTGAGTGGAAATGTCCAAGCTCATTTCTTTAGGAAATGAGGCTAGAGAGGATACCTGCTACCACTTTGATAAAGAAGCTTCCTGAGCAGTGGGTGACACCTGAGAAGTCCAAAAGAATGTTAATTATTGTTGTTGCTTTTATTTTTGTGCTGTTTTTGCTTATGTTTCTTTGCAAACTAAAGCGGGTGCTGTTGTGTGCAGTCACCTCTGGTAACCCTTACTCTAACAGTCCTCTTGTACGTGCAAACTGAAATGACAGCAAACAAATTTTTCTCTTTTAACAGTGGAAAGAGTGGAAAGAGAAAACCTTTCAGACTATTGTGTTCTTGGTCAACGTCCCATGCACTTACCAAATATCAACCAGCTGGCAACCTTGGGAAAAACTAACGAACAGTCTCCTCATGGCCAAATTCACCACAGTACTCCAATCCGAAACCAAGTGCCAACGATGCAGACAATGATAAACCCCGGGCTCCTGTCTCCTCAGCTCAGTCCACAACTGGTGAGGCAGCAGATAGCAATGGCCCATCTGATAAACCAACAGATTGCTGTCAGCCGGCTACTGGCTCACCAGCACCCACAAGCTATCAACCAGCAGTTCTTGAATCATCCACCCATCCCTAGAGCTGTCAAACCAGAGCCATCAAATTCATCGGTGGAAGTCTCTCCAGACATTTACCAGCAAGTCAGAGATGAGCTGAAGAGAGCCAGTGTGTCTCAAGCTGTCTTTGCAAGAGTAGCATTCAACCGCACACAGGTATCAATTTCTGTTCTATGACCAAGAAGTGCTGAGGGGGCAAAGTTGTGGCTCTTGTGGGGGCTGTATGGTTGTTGCAGATCAAGGCAGGAGGTGTGTCATAGAAACGGGTTAAACCACCCTCTGCTTTTTCCCCCAGTCTCTTTGTTAGGATCGAACAAGACTGTTTCTTCCTGGAACAGCTGTTCCTTTGCACTTGGTCACCCCTGTTCTGTTACCTGCGCTTTGTTCTCTAGCAGTAATTCGGCTCATTCTTCCCTGAGTTCCTCTCCGTGGTCATAAACTTCCACATCTGCCCCTGCCTAATGGCCAGTAAGAGGTAGCGAGAGACTTTGAGGTCTCTCAAGGAGGTATCTTTGGGCTTTTGTTACTTCCTCAGTCCTTCCTGTGGTACAACTACTGCCACAACTAGTTCCAGAGGCTACTGCCACAAAAAGTGTGTAAGACAAGAGTGTGTAGGCCTAAGAACTGACTGCTGGGAAGGATGTCTGCCATTTGCAGCCCATCGTGTTTGCTTTCATACATCTGACACAGGTTTCCTCACTCGCAGATGTTGAAATGACTGCATGATAGTGTCAGCTTAAGCCTAGCATCTGGAGTACCCAGGGTGAATATGTGTCCAGAAAAACAGGCCATTTACGTTCATCCTGCTGCCAGATACCATTCAAGCCATTCAAAGTATGATCTCTCAATTGTGATACTCGGTAACAAGGCTAAAGAAATGGAAAGTAGCTTCATATTTAATAGTGGTACAGATTTCTTTTGTGCAATCAGAGTTGGTCTTTGAGGTAAACTTTACCAGCAGGAGAAAATAAGGGCCATGTGTGTGCGTCTCCTGGACGTCTGTCCCTTGCCCCATACAGTGCCTTTGTCTGTTCTCCTAGATTAATGATTTTCTTTGGCGCTGCCATTTTGGAAATGCCATGTTATGAGGGAACTAATTAAAGTATGGAGCACATTTTTATTACTTCCCTTCTTCCATTAAATTCATAAGATGGCTGCACTCAGAAAAAACATTCACTTCCAATCAACGTGACTTTGAGTTCTGGGGTTAGCCTTGAGGATATCAAATGAAAACTACATAGGAATGTATGAGTATTTCCTCTTTAAAATGCTGCTTTTAATTTGGAAAAGCTTTTCATCCCTCTGGGATCATAACCCGTTGTATATAAAGCCTGGTATAATCAAGGTAGAGGGTATTGACAGAATGACATATTCTGAACTTGAGTGAGAGGTCAGCAGTTACGTTGCTGGTGAGGGTTTTGCCACTGTCACTGAACATGAAGCTCTGCTTTAGCCAGATGGGGAGGGCTGGATTGGTAACACCAAAGTTTGCCATTAAAGCAAAAGCTTGTTCCCCAATGAGAAAGGTGTCAGACAACTTGTGTGTTAAATTGACAGTTCTGTTATAGTGTTTAAAAGGAGGCAAGGTTTTGATTCTGTGTGTCTAGGAAACCCCAAGCCTTGTGTATCACTGACCAGACATTGCAGGTGGACTTTCCAGGACAACGGGGAAAAGGCAAGCATGTGAGAGAGATCACTCTGGCCTTTTCCTAGAGGTGGCACAGCATTGCATCTGCCTATAGTATTTATTAACAGCCACGGTAGAGATTGCACCACACCCTTGACAGATAATCTGAAATCTGGACTAAGCCAACTGCAGTATGGTTTTGGGGTGGAGGTGGGTTTAGTTTCGTTTTTTTTTAATGCCTCCTGCAGTGTTGTGGTATAGATCTAGTGGGTTTAGTACACAGATTTGGGTGATTTCCCACAGATTTGTAGTTTCTTCCCAACTTCAGTGGCTCCCAGCAGTGTGACTGTGGGCCAGTCACACCTGGCACCATTTTCAAATGCCCTCTATGACTTAGGACACCAGGTGTGTAACCATTCAGACTGGGCTTACTCATTGGGAGCACAGACCTGAGCGGACATGCCAGGGTAATGTCCTTTGAGAAGGTGCCAAGCACTTTTCCTGGGCAGGCCTGCACCTGGAAATGGGATGCGGTGCTCTGTCCTCCAACCAGTTTACATTTGAGTTCAGTGTATAAAATGAGGCCTGTAATTCAGGGTACTAGTATTACTGGTTTAGTTAGTCCTCCTGTCCTCCAGCTGACATTTGTCTTAGGATGCACTAACTTCTCGAGCTTTCTAGGAGAAAAAAAATCTTCCCGGTTTGATCACTTCATTATAAGATGATGACACATAATTTTAAAGAAAAGGAAAGAAATTACTACTTCTTAGCCCTCTATCATAAGTAATATGGTGTACTGTACAGTCCATGAACGTGATTCAAGAACAGGCAAGTCTTAAACATTCATAAAAGATTTGCTCATCTCACAGCTGTGTTTCATTAGTCTACAGGGCCTTAATATAGAAGACTAGTGAATCTTACATATTGTGCATCATGGCCCTAGGAGCCATCACCGTAGCAAAAGAGTGTAGGTACATATTTTTACTTTCCTGTCCTTGGCTTTTAATTCCAACTCAAATCAATCTCCCCTCGTGTCAGAGACTGTTCAAGGTACTAAGACAGTCAGCCTTGCGCTGCACGGTAGATGTGGGATGTTCCCACACACCAATGGTGAAGAAGCAAACTCTCTAAAAGGCACTTGAAGTGGAACTTCAGGTCTGTTCTCAACCCCTTGCACTCCCCTTGCTGCCTCCAAGGATCCTCTCCTTTGGAGGTGCAGAGATATGTGTGTTTCTGTCTGGAAATGTTTGGGTTTGTTGCATTTCACTGGAAGTGCTAGCCTTAGAAATTGGAGGTCTCTTGTTTCTCATGATGGTACCAAATAATAGATGCTGTATGCCAGCCAGCTAATAATTTTATTAATCACTGCATTATGGGCCACTGCTTAGTCTTTCTTCATGGTAACTCTGTGGTGCACATTAGCCTATAATTAAGTATAGCTTCATGAAATATGTACTGTGAGGCTTGTTTAATAGAAAACTATTCTCTAATTTATTTTAAAGTCCAATGACCTACATGCTCAATGCTGAAAACCCCCTTCTTACTAACATTATTTCTCCCCCGAGACCTTCCATCTCAGCAAATCTGGTAAATGAAGTAGAGGAAGCTTTGATCCAAACTAGGCTAAATCCATTGGAACAAATGGCTGACGCATGTATGTATGCGTGTGTGAAGGGGGCAATGTGAGGAGGGTCAGAAGAAGGAGAGGTGCAATTGTGTGGTTTGTGAAACATCCGAATCTTCCTCTTAAAATTGGAAATACATAGCTGAAGACAGTATTTGCTTATACCCGTGGCTGTGTTGTCTGCATACATGAAAACAAAGTGCTTCAGGCTCTGTGACAAATCCTATGTGTTTCCTGGGCCACAGGGCTCCCGTTGAGGTCCCACTCTGAGACAGGACCAAACACCAGGTAGCTCTGTACATGCTGTGTGCACGGGAGAGCTGCACGGGGTGTTTGGCTACGAGCTGGCCCAGGCTGTGTTAGCCATGAAGAGGGTTTCTTTCAAACAGAAAATTCCAACGTAAACATTTTAAGATTTATTTGAAACTGAGCATGAAAAACTCAAAATGTGTATGACTGATTTTTAGTAAATACCTTGGGCTAATCTTGGTGCCTTGTTTTGATTTTATCTGTAGAGAGTCAATGTCACAGTTTTAATTCACCCTGCTGTGGAATCTAAATGCTTCAGCAACCAAATCTGAAATTCAGTATCTAAATGTATTCAGCAAACAGGACAGGTAGAAGAGAGTTCTTCGACCCACAGAGACCCATATAGTTATTGAAGGTGGGTTGAATGACACAATTTCCAGTGAGCAGGAAATTCTTACACCACCTTCGAAACATTTTAAATGGTTGTGCACACCACCGTGTTTGTCTAACTGGTGTTGCCTGCAACCTGCTTAGCAATTATAAGAATGATGTATGTTGGAAAGACACTCTCTTAGGCTTTATGTAGCCTTCCTTTCTCTTGTGGATGCCAGCAGCGCTGCATGTTTTAACTCCAGGTATGGTCCTCTCTTGTGGAATACACTAAGTCACTATTCATACTTCTCCAGAAGGTTGTGTAGCCCAAGGAGTGGAGCCGGGGCTGTTGCGCCCCATTCCAGGAGCTCCGTTGAGACAGGTAGGCAGAGAGGACAACACACAAATGGTGTTAATATTCCTGGCTGTACGCTTAGCTGGCCACCATTTCCCTCCCTCCAAGGCAATCAGGGTGTCCACTGGCTTCCTACAGGGAACAATGGATCAAGGTAGTGGAGAAAACTTGCCATGACTAAGGTGGTTAGCAGCATTGCTGAGGCAGGAGGTTCAATTTCTTGCTCGTGCAATTGCATAGTTTGTGCCCAAGTTCTTCATGGCCAAGATCCTTGGCCTTGGCTCCCTTTTGCAGCTCTGCTGGCCTGTGACCCATAAGTTGGAAATTTGCAGGCTCCTTGATTTGAATCAGTGTTGTTTACTGACATAGTTTGTTCCTTTTGTGTGGACTGCTACTATGAACTAATAGCTCAGTAATGGAAAGCTAGGCATCCTTGTCTGGGTCTTAAAAACTGCGTGCAAGAGTGTGAGTGGGTTTGAATGGAAGGCAGAGAGTTGTATGAGGCCCATCAGACACTTGACAGTTGCACGATCATACCCGATACCTTTGTTTTAAAATGCAGGACATCTTCATAAAGCACGTTTATATGCAGTGGAGATGCAAGTTGAAGTTGCTATTAAAACAGTCATTAGTGGAAGCTTTGCTTTCTGTAAGACTTTAGCACTTCTTGATTGTATGAAACCATTCAATCTTGAGAAAAAAACCCCCACAATCCCAAGAAAAAGTCTGATTAATACCGCAAATCCACAGGAAGAATGAAACTGTCAGAGGCAGAGCAGATGCACCTCGCACTTGGAATTTCCCTGTCTACATTTGTAAAAGCAATCACAGCTTTGAAAAGGCCAGAGTGAAGGAAGTGCCTGCAAGACATGGGCTGCAGAGGGTGAGAAGGGCTTAAAGCGTGGGGGGAGCAGCTGTCCCTTGTTGGTCTCGAACACTACAGTAAAATCAAAGGGGCTGTCAGTGCAGGCTGGAGTTCTCCCAAAATGCCTACCTGTCTGAAACATGCATCTTCTTTGAATCAGGGTGACTTCCATGTGTAGGCCAGCTAGAACATAGATGCAGGGGAGGCAACTAGTAGCCTCTTAAGAGCATGAACACCCTTCAGTTTGGCCAGCAGAGCTACTGTGAAATGGGAGGCAGGACAAAAGGGGGCTGCTGGCCAAAGCTGCTACCAAGGCTGTCGACTTCCTCCTGAAGGAGAATACACACATGGATTTTGGCCATCCTCAGGGCAGATTCCTTGTGTCGTCTCCCTCTTGCGCTACCGTGGCTCCTAATACAGCAGTAGAGTTGCAACCAAAAGGTTGTAGTAACCAAAGCTTGTTTATCACAGATTGTAACGTATTGAGAAATGGGCAGGTGGTGGTGGTTACAGAAGTTGAGGACTATTTTAAAGCAAATGCATGAAAATGCTCTCTCAGATTTACCTTGTCCTTCTCTGAAAAGTTTTTTTAGCAAATCTGGAGGTGTGAATTGATCTGTGCTCTTCAAAAGCCCAGCTGAAAAATAGGTCATTTGAGTCCTGCTTTGCATAAAGGAAATGAATGTACTCTCCCTCTTCTGCCTGCTTGCTGAGTGTCCGTCTTTGCTGCAGGCTCATGGAGTTGCAGTCAGCATGGTTGGTCAGGCAGCTTGTAAGAGTCCAGACAGTCTAAATCACTGGATCCGTGAACTACTTCTCTCCTCCTTGGGAGTGCCCAGTGGACTGCAAAGCCTATACACTGAATTAGTGTTTCTGTTTATATCTTTCTTTTTTTTAAAGCATCTTTTTTTATGCCAATGTTTTGACATAATAGCCAAAACTAGTAAAATGTTTGGGCGAGTGGCCAGTGCTTGTTTTACTGAACAGCCTCAGAAACTGGAAATATCCGTGAACCTGAGGCTTTTTGAATGAAACAGTTGTGGTGCCAGATACAAAGAGAGCTGGGTAAAAACACCAGGCATGTTCAGGCTGCTTATAACTCCCTTCCCAAAGAGCACTGCTCCCTTCCTCTTGCCCTGAGTAGCTCCACGTGAGAGCGTTGGCTTTCCAGCCTGCAGATAGGAAGGCAGTGCTTACCCAGCTCGGCTCCTGCCTGCTTAGCTGGTGCCTGCCTGTGCCTATTTGGATTAACGGAAGTAACGGCACAGGGAGGAGGAAACTCTGCCAGCCTTGAATGCTGTGAAATTTATAATGAAATAAACTAAACTGACCCAACTTGTTGAAAGGATTCAGTGGCACCTTGGCTGCAGGAGTAGGTTGAGGGAAAGGTGGGATTGATGCTGTATGGTGCCCCAGCTTCTGGTGGGACTGCGGGCAAGTCCAGGGTTCTGCAACAAGGAAAGGGGAAATGACACTTGTGCGGCATGCAGAGCTGTTGCCGGTCAGTTATTAGAGGGGTTGGGGGCTCTGAAAGCAGGAGCATCGTAGGGAAGCTCCAAAGAAAGGCTTTGGAGGCAGGCAAGGAGGGAGGTGGGTGGTGACTCCTCATTTATGTCTAATTCTGCTTACTTTGGCAAAATTCCCCAAAACTGAAGTGGGATCGGAGAAGGGTCCTCCAAGAGGTTTTAAGATTAGAAATATGGTTTGTTGAAATAACTCTTCCACCTCTACTTGTTTGTGAGCCAAATCCTGGGCAGAATTCCTTTTGCAAATAATTTTCCCTTTAACTTAAATGAGAGGAAGACAAGCAGCTTGAATTCTCTGCCTGGTATCTAGTGAGACAGTCATGCTGCATTCATTGCTATGGTGTCTGCCCCATTGTGCACAGATTTTCAATTAGCAAGGGTTCTGGTTTTGGTTTGGGGGGGGATTTTTTGTTGGTTTTTTTCCCCATAGAAAACTCTCTCTTATTGCATGAAACCCTTTCATGCTGCCTGCTTGTTTTATTCTTGTGTGTAATGTGGCACAAGCAGCGTTCTGCTGTACTCACAGGAAAGAAGGCAGTCTGTAAGGGAAGTGCTTAATTTAATAAATTGCAGATTTTTGGTACATGGGGTATTTGTTCCAACAGTGGGTTTTGCACTGCCCAAAATTTCAGTTTCAATTAACTTAATTGTATTCAATAGGCTGAATGAAAAGATCTTAAGTAGCATGTGAGTCAGGCTTTCCGAATGTGTGCTTGTAGGAGGCAGCTTCTGCCTGCTCAGCTGATGTACAGGAGTCCTGAGCCTTGGAAGTAAATGCAGGGATATACAGTGTATGCACGAGCTGTGTGTCTTGCTCGTTTTCCAGCATATTTCGGTATAAAGATTTGACATGCATGTATTATAAATGGTGGCACTTTGTGGCTGCAGGTGGTAGGTCTTTCTCTGCCTCCTTTTCCCCGTGCATCCCCGTTCAGCTCCACATGCACATCCTGTCTTCCCTCATAAAAAGAGATACCATAATAAAAAAGAGGCTTTATTAAACTAATGCAATAAAGGCATTTTCTTTGAGGATTTAAACACTTCATTTTTAATAATAAAAATCAAATTGTCATCGTTGCACCCTGTATAAGTTTTATTCAAATCAGCCTCTAAATGCTTTGTGCCTAAGCAGCTCTCTCCTGAGATGTATGTATTTTAGCATTAGTTAAATGAGTTTAAGAACGAGGCTCATACTCTGGCTGTAAGCAGTGAATCTAGAGATCAGGAGATGTCTTTTAAATAAGGGACTGATGTGATGTATTCAGCTACACTGGAGGGTACTGGGAGACACCTGATCTCCCATTGACACCAATGGAAATCCAGTGGAAGTCCTTTGAGTTCCGAAGTTCATATGAACTTACACGACTGTGGCACCACACATTTTGCCCATTGAGATAGAAGAGTTGGTGAGGGAACGGGGTGCAAACACAGTTTTGCCCAATGGAAACTGCACCAGGGTGGATATGAAGGTGCTTGGTTTGGCTAACCACTCAAAAATTTCCACCGATTATCTAGAGCAATTTAGCTCAGCAAAACTGGACCGGACAAGTTGCCAGGATAAGCATTTCTAAGAGAATTCCAGCACTTCTGCTTCATATCCTAGCTGGAATTAGGAAGAGGTGCAAGGGAATGGAAACAAAACAGTGAGCGTTTGAAAATGAGCTTGAGTTCAAAGAAGCCTACAAGTACTTCATATAGAGGTTCTTCTCGAGTGCTGTATACTAAGAGGCAGAGAGAAGTATTTTTCGAATTGTTGAACATACGTTATTCAGCCCAGAAGACAATATTCAAGGTGGGACCTGGAGTAAATGCAGAGAGGCAAAGAGATGTCATGGTAAAGCCTGCCTTGACGTGAGGAAAACACAGCAGGTGGAGGCGCTTTTATTTCCTTGAAGGATTATGAGAAGTTGGTGCTTCTGGTTCAGAGCGTCCTGGGCTGACCTGCCTATTCTAGCTTTCATCGCAAGTAGCAAAAAATTTTAAGTATAAACGGTCATTTTAGTCTGGAAAAATCAAGTTGTTGTACGCTGAAGGTACAGTTTCAGTGTAGTTCAGTAGGAATGAGTAGCTAACCAGGGGTTCCCTGAGTGCTGCCTTCGTGTGCTGAACGGAATGCTCAGAGGGGAGAGGTTTAACATCACTGATCTTCGAGATTCAGATGTTGAATTTGCATAAATCTCCAAATTTTCTGATCCTGATCGGAACTGCATCTATGCCTGATAGGAAGCAGAATAGCTTTTCTATTGGGGCTGTCAGTTACAAGTACTGGGCTTAAAGTATGTGGAGCTTTAAGTACTACAGGAGCAATATTTTTCTAGTATTTCAGCGTTTTCTCTGTTGCTTTTGGCAATAGCTGAAATATGGAGAGGCACAAATAAACCGAAAGTATGAAAAAAGTGTTTACGCTTTTTTAGTCCTTCATATATATAATCTCCTTATACAGAACTTAAAAACTGAGGTTTAACACATTAGCTGGGTTTATTTAAGTTTTTGCCTTGGCCTGCGTTTCAACTGTCCAAAGCCTGTTTTGAACCTTTTTAACCTTAGCGCCTGCTCTTGTAGACACATTGCTTAGGTCTGTATGAGGGTGACCACAGCTCCCATCCAAGTCATCGGACCTGACGCGTGTGAGGTCTTGGCCTGTACTTGCGAGTCTCCTGCTGCCTGATGGCCCTCATCCCTCCTCTGTCCCCAGGACATCGGTGTCTGGGCTGCACTCCAGCATGACCTCCTTGCTCCCATCCAGATTGCTTTTGAAAAGTTCTGCTTGCAAAACTGTCCTGCATTCAGTCCCTGGTAGTGCAGTCTGCTGTCCCACTGAGATCCCATTTACACCCTTGCCAGGCCTGAGCTAAAGCCCTTTGGCAAGAAGGCAGAATGGCCTCACTCGCCTTCTCTGGGCTGTGGTCAAGCCCTTGCGTTCGCCTCGAAGGCTGGTCAGTTGGTCCTTTGGATGTAGGAGTCAGTTTGAATAACATTCACTCTATATTGTACTGCATCGTCTTTCAGAAGTTGCTTAAAAAAAGTTTTCTTGCCCATGAGGTTTGGGTTGTTTGTCCTGGAAATCCTGTAGTTAATAAAAATAAAAGAAATGAGTTCATAAACAGGGTTTCATGGAATGAGTGCAAAGCAAACCCCTGCGACAGTGACTTTGCTGGCCTGAAGGGCTATATTTCAGCTAGTTTGAAAAAACACTGTCAAAATTAATCCTACCTGAAATAGATCCAATGACTTTTTTGTTTTGATTGGACATGTGCTTCTTTCTTCACCGCTGGTATTATTTTTTTAAAGTCAATTATGGATCCAGTGTGTAATTTTAAAAATGGTGCAAGTTCCAAGGGTAAACCAAACTGCCTGCGCAGAGTCCTTGTCTCGGAGTGAGCACGCACCTCGTTTACGAGCATGGCCTGTGTGAACATTAAACTTTTCATCGGTTGCCTCTCCAGCAATCGGTTTAAAAATGATGCGCACAAGTGGAAGAGCAAAGATACTATCAAGTTACGTGTCCTAAAATGTATCCTGAGAGCTGTGTTCAGTATAGAAGATCTGTTTGGCTATTTAAAATCAGTTTGAGACTTTCTCGTCCCTGAAGATCTTCTTTTAGGTTTGCAGAGTTGGTTATTCTGTAAACTGCCAATTTTTAATTTCTCTCTCTCTTTTTTTTTTTTTAATATGTGAGATGTAAGTAAGTCGGAATGAGCTAATTTAGCCAATGGAATTTTATAACAAATGTACGAATGCTGTGGGTTTCCCTCCCTCACCCCCTCCAGCAGAAACATAATTTGCAGAAATGAAAACAGTCCCTGGCTGGCTTTAGGGTTTTCTCAAAAATAGAAACAGTAGGGTTTGTCTGGCAGGGCCAGTTTCCTCACCACACACCTGGTGTATATCACTTTAAAAAATACATTATGCCTCATTAAATTACAATTAAATGAAATCACAATCATTTGTTTTTCTGGAAGGAAGATGTTTTGCATATTGAAAGCCTAATTTGTTGCAGGTGACAAAAAGGCTGAACAGATTATTTAATATCACTTTATTTTTTATAACGTTGCTCACTGGTTAGTTTGTGTATACTTCAGTAGCTCAGAATTATATTATTGTAAACGTTATTGCTCTCAAGATACTTTATTTTATTGTCCTAGCCTATCGCTCAGCTATCTAGCCACTGTTGTTTGCCAGCGTTGTTTATCTCCAGTTGCAGGAGGACATGAGGTTTTTCCCTCTGAGTCAGTTTTCTTATTATCAGCCCTGCTGTTTACACGGTTCCTAAGCTGCCAAAGCACTGGGAGGAGCTGCAGAAAAACCCTCTTTGCAACCAGGTTTTATACCTGGGGGCCTGGAGTGAGGTGTGGGGGAGCCAGGCTCGGCCCCTGCGAGGGGCTGCCTCCGTCGCGGCGGCGGGGGAAGGAGCCCATCCCTCTCCCTGGAGCAGGTGCCGGCATTAGGAGGTGAGGCTCCTGGCGCCGGTACAGCCTGGGGATTGAGCGGCAATGCAAAATATTGCTACATCCCTGTAGCAGAGATGAGATCCTCATAGAAGTAGGATGTGCGGGCTGGGGTTCAAAACCACTGAATCTACCCCATGGTAAGCTGTTTCTGGTGATGGAGCGGAGCCTTCAAGCACGAGAGTTGGTATCTCAGGCAGTGAGATACCTCTTAGTGCTGCGACCAAGCCACTTGTACCTGTAAGCCTCTGATTTACATAGGGAGTCAATGACTGTGCTGAAAAGTAATTGCTGGCCTGCTTTCACATATGTTTCTGCTCTCCATTTTTTAAATTGGACCATAAATTTAGCCAGGCTAAGGTGGAGGGGAGAAAAAGCTGTCTTAGAGTCAGCTCTAGATGCTTTCAGGTACCTTTTCTTCAACCTAAACCCACTGATTTTTGAAGTTGATTTTTTTTTTTAAAAAAGAAGTTATGTATCCTTTAAAAGACCCATGAAATTTAGAATTTGGAGAATCTATGCAACTGATATTTCATTTATTTACTGCATTTGGAGAATTTTCCACTGACTTTAAGGGAAAATTATAATAGGGACTTACTGTATTGATCTTGGGGTCATTCAAGTCATGGCTTCAGGCTTCTGCAATGTCCTTTTTTGGTTAATCTCCCTCAACATGTGAGCCTGGCAAACTTTGGAAGGCTTTTCAAAATGTCCCTAGCTTCTCTGAGGGGTGGTAAACCCTGCGGAAGAAGCCGAGTATGAGTGTACAGCTGTATTGAGGTTGCAGAAAATACCAGAGGCCAGCCCAGGGCCACCCCAGCACTGCACCTTCCTCAGACATGTTCCCAGTGCGGATCTTTTTCACCACCTGGCTTCTCTCTCCGCTCCCATTTCTGACTGGAGGGTCCCACCATGGCTCCATTCCCAGCTCCAGTCCTTCTGGTAACTACTCTTGATAATTGCAGGAAAATGTAATTGGGAATCTCTTAGCTTGATTATGTAGATGAGGAGCTGAAAAGATGGAGCTGTGTGCAGCCTACCTTCAGGTTGCGTGGAGCTTGTTTTGAGCACTTCTGGTGCAAACATTGCTGAAGTAGAGCTTTCACGTTTGTGTTTTAATGTAGGTATGTAATAGCAGATAAATGCAGATACAGATACGTTGTTTGCTGGTCTGTTGTTTTTTTCAGGAAGTCCAGTAAATAGGATCAATATATACTAAAAATGTTGGCTTTTGGTTAATTGGCCAACTGTAGTGGCAGTGTTTTAGCAGTGCATTTTGGAGGAGACTCTCTGATGGGGAAGAAAACAAACCATGACTAAATATTACAGTGGTTGTTTTCTAGTAACGTCTTTCTTACCTTAAAGAAAGGAGTAAGCCTTGACTGTACTCGCAAGGTGGCTTGCCTCGGTCGTGGCTGTAAAGTAACTCTAAAATGCTCCTCTTAGCAGCGACAGCTGAATTGTGTTTGGGGCACTGCGGTGTCCCTTTGCACGCAGTTGCTGAACGTTGCCCCTCTCACAGCAGTAGGTCGAGGTGAGCCCTCCGAGCTCCCATTGGGATTTCACATGGCTTCCGTGGCTGTCGTTCCTGGCAGCAGCGGGGCAGGGAGCCTCTGGGTCGTGGCAGGCGGGAAGCAGGAAGGGTGTCGGACTGCTCGGGGAAACATACTGGCAGAATATCCTTTTAAAATAGCCTGCAACTGCCATTTCTTATGATGTGGTATAAGTAGTCTTGATGGGCAGAAATGATCCCTCTCTGCTTCGTTGCACGCCAGTACATTTAAACATCTATAGTTCAAGAAATTGCTGTTACTGCTTTTTGGAGTGAAATACCCATTTGTGACGTGTCGGATGCGAGGGGGTGCCTGGGGGAAGCTGGTGGCACACGCTGTGTCCCGATAGTTTTTCTAGGCCCTGATCCACGCTTGTGTGTTGTGCCTTCAACTTATAGATAATCTGTGGAACTGTTGAGTGCGTAGTGTTATGCATAAATTTAATCCCATCATTAGATTTAAGCCTCTTTTAATGACATTTTCATCTCTCTAACTCTTTTTTTTTTTTTTTTTTTTCCTTTCACCTTTTATTTGGAAGTGCTGTGCCGGTTACATCCTGGAATAATGGCTTTTGTAAAAACTAGATTAATATGGTGTTCATTCATGGTTGCAATGTGAAGCCAGTGATATTTTAAAATGAGGCATGAAAGAATGGGTTAAATCCCTAAAGCTAGATTCTAAGGCTTTATTACCGCTCCATTTTTCTCCTCTCAGAAATGACTGTCCAAACCAAAATGAATGGACTGCAGCATCAAAACCCAGCCAAACATTTTTCTTTATAAACCTCCTGCACAATTTAAATGTCGAAACTAAATTTACCAACCTTGGCAGATTTGTGAAAGATGAACAGGATTGCCAAGTGTTCCCAGCTTCAAGTAGACAGAGAGCGAGAGATCTAACAGCTCCTAAAATATTTGCAGCAAGCACCTGGTGGTAACTGCAATTTCTTCTACCCAATGCACCTATCTTCCTATCCAGCATCTCCATACTCAGAAGCTTATTACAGTGCCAGAATAGGACAGTCCCAGAATAAACCCCAGCCCCCAGAAGACAAACACTTTCCTTCAAAATATCCCCTCTGGGAGAGCCCATGAGATTCTGATGTAGATTCTCAGTACTGCAACCCAGCTGGTTACACTAAACAAAAAAAACCACCACCCAACACATGACCGGGCTTTTCTTTTTTTTTTAAATTTTTTAAACCAGGGCTTGTTGTCAGAGATCCTGCGTAAAGAAGAAGACCCTAGGACAGCTTCCCAGTCCCTCCTGGTAAACTTAAGGGCAATGCAGAATTTCCTCAACTTGCCTGACTCAGAGCGGGATCGTATCTATCAGGACGAAAGAGAGAGAAGTATGAACCCCAATGTGAGCATGGTGTCTTCAGCTGCCAGCAGCCCAAGCTCCTCCAGAACCCCCCAGGTAAGATGCTGTCCCTTGTTACCTGTTTGTTGTGTGGATTAGTCCAGGGAAGGAGTTCCTCTCCACCCTTCCCCTGTCTGTTGCTCCCCTCGCCCAGATGAGTTATGCAAATCCTTTTGTAAGGTTTTGGAGTGGCTGTTAAGAGACATTTAGTGGATTTCAGCAAGACATTGTGCTGGTGATTCTAGCTTTAATAGATACCGTAAATGCAAAAAAGTATGTAACGTTACTGCCGGAAAGAGTGCATGTGGGCGTTACATACAGGCTGTTGATACACATCCACTAAATGACTATTATAGAATGTATTACAGAAAGACAGTGGACATAACTTTTTATCTGTGTCCATGACATTCTGCAGAACACAGAGGAAATTTCTAGGCTTGTGGAGAAGTTCATATATATTGCAATAAAAAATGTGTGGTGAAGAGAGGTCTGTAGTGAAGAAGATAGACATTGCTAGAAACTAGTGTGCTCCATATTATGCACAGGAAATCACAGTCCTTGAGTTAGAGGTTTACATGAGTAATTATTTGAAGTACAGAAAGTAGAGATGAGCAGGGTGCTGGGAAGGAAGATGATGCTTTAAAGCTCCAAAACAGCTGTCATCTCATTGACTTAACTGCACGTGTTTAATAATGTGCCGTTGCCTCCCACTTCCCCGGTAGGTTTTTCCTTTGCAGTAAGAAAGAGCATCCACGTACTACACCGTAATAGTCATCTCCCCGTTTATCAGACTGCCTGCAGTCCCAGACACACACTCTGAAAAAGCGAGGGTGCTTGCAGGGAGGTGATGATTAACTCCTGTCATGACATTTGCCTAACTTGAGTTTGAAATTTCTAACTGTGCAGAAATGATGGATCAGTTCTAGCACTTCTCTTGATCTGTAGCAAATGGGCCCGTATAACCCTCCTACTTTGGTGCTTTCACAGTCATGTAGTCTGCAAAATCTCGGGCTGTGTTAGCCGTGCTTATAATAGTATTACTGAGCACTTCTCGCATTGAGTTCTGTGGCCACAGCTGCTAAAAATAAAAATAAGCATTGGAGGGCAGGAGAGTAGTTTTACATGCAAACTGATCATCCTTAAGGAAGGTATGTTGATTTTGTAGAAACTATTGAGCTTGTTCAGTTTACCCCTGGTGTTTGGGTGCACTTCACTGCAATACATGATGTAACGAACAGTTTTCACTGAAAGCAAGCGTATCCTGCCAACCCAAATTGGATGCTGAATTTTTATTACATGGGAAACTTATTGTATAACTCTTATCTTTTTCAGATACCATTCAGTGAAAATGAAATTATAAAGGGAACTGTTTTAATGCATACGGAGTGTATCCACTTTCTGCATTTATATTTATTCACGAAAGAATTAGCTTATTATTACTTACGTTTATTGCAGTACATTTCGCTACTAAAAGCAAATAACACAAGGAAATGGGCAGGTTAGATGCAATCCAGTGAGAATAAAAATTGGATCCGTTGCCCTATCTCATTCCTGTGTGGAAGTATGACATTTTTCCCATGTTCTAGCCACAGCTGGAACATTATTTATAATAATGGAAATTTTACCTGCCTTTTGAAGAGCTAAGCACTGCTGGGAAACCATACTCTAGAAGTGTAAAGCAGCCCATCCTTGCCTTATTTTGGCTTGAAGAATCCAGTAGAATATTGCGAGGGTTTTAATCAGCAAAAGCAACACACAAAGGTTTGTGTACCCAGTGCTCGCCTTGTGCCCGCTGGATAACATTTCCCAGCCCTCAGAGGGCCAGCACCAGTCAGCACAGGTGCTGTTTTGACAACTTGGACACCTCTGCAAATGAGGCTGCTTCCCAGCTCCCGGGCAGGCAGCACGGCTACTGCGCTTCCCCATATGCCCGGTATTAGTTCTGACGAGACAAATGCCATCCTTGTGTGCAGCGCAGCAATTCCCGGCAGCGTCGCCTCCCCAAGCAGGTCCATCACATACCCCACAGTGGGGTGCTTTGGGGCAGCGGTAGGAGCTGTACCATCCTGTCAGGAATTGCGTTTGGGTGCCGGAGAAGTTGATGGAATAGCATTTGGAAACGTGGTTTCCATAGATACTGATCTCCTGCAGCAGCACTTCTGGGAATGATGCTTGAGTGCACTGGGTAGGAGGAGAGCACTGGCACATGATACCTGTGGAAGTGCAGGTGCTGGGGCAGTTGTGCAGGCGGGTGTAAGGGCATGGAGAGTAACCCAGCTTGGCTCTCCCTAATTCTCAGACATCCCTTTGCCCTCCTCACGGGTGTCCCCTGCTGAGGACCTGCCCCAGGGCGAGAAGGGCGGGTTGATCCAGCAGACATGTGTTGAGTGCTGTGGGCTAGATGGCTCTGAGCTCTTAGGGGTTATTGCATGCACGTGGAAGACCAGCAGTAATGGCTGGGTTTCAGCGCTCTGCCACTGTGGTTGCAAACACTTCTTTTCCTTTTTTCGCCCACTGTTTGCAACGAGACATTTCAATAATGGCAAACTTCTTGCCAATATCGAGGCCAGGTTTGAACATAAAATATTCTAACATAAAGGGCTTTATTTTAGTCACTGTGATATTTTGGTTTGGTACTTGCCCTACCTATTTTGGTGATTAAATAAAAGATGGCATAGCTTTCAGGGTGTTTTAGGGTGGACTCATTTCTGACCTGTGGCTGTGGATCTAGCAGCGTAGGAGATCTGTGCAGGATGGAGCTGTATTTTAAATCTTTCTCTTACATGCTAATTTTGTTCTTCCCAGGATCTCAGGCCTCCATAATGGCCTTTGTGGCTGTGGTGACCTTGGCTGCTGCACTAGCCAAAGGCTCCAGAGAGGGTTTTTTTTTAATACCCATCAAAGCACTGCAAGGCCTTTAGTAAACTTAAGCTCCATTAAATGAGTCCTGACAGACTTGGACAGTCTTCTGCCTTCCCATGATCTCTTTGTTATTTTCTTATGTTTCCCACAATTGCCCTAACTCTCATCTATCTGTAAACGTGGAATTTCGGAGCGTGGCGTCTCTGTCGGTCCATCCGTCGGGCTATACCTGGCATGTGTTCGTGGCCTGTGGATGGCGGTGGGCTTAGCACTGGCCTCCCAGGGCACGGGCGGCTCTGGTCTGTCCCAGCTGCCCCTGCCTGGAAAATCTTTGTCCCTTTCTATGTATGTCCTGCCTACAAGAGGCAGGGAACAAGCCCAGAAGAGTGCCTGCTGAGCTTGGGGATAGGAAAGGGAGAAGGTACAGGTTGGTTAAACTTTTATCTGGAAGTGGTAGGAAAGTGCGCTTAGTCTAGATTGTTGTCTTGATTGGATTTTGGCTCCGTTATTAATGTGGCCTTTGGTACAAGAAAGATGTTAGGGAGAGGAGGATCTGGAGGACAGCAAAAGAGAAGAAGTTCAGAAGGTTTGGTTTTGCCTAGTTAACCTTCCCATTAACAAATAGGCATTTGGGCATGTCTGCCTAGTTAAAAATTAACATTAGATGTACTAGAGCCTGGTAGAGCAGGCTTCAGCTCTGGCACAAAAACAGGAGCCAGCAGAAAAGGTTTATAATTGGGCCAAATAACTGGACATCACCAGAGTTTATGGGAGGTTTGAGTCTATTGGGAAGTGTGAGCTTTGCCACCTAGGTTGTTTTGTTTCCTAAGACCTTTATGTCTCAGGAGAAAACAGATTTTATATCGGTAGCCTACATAGTTCCCTTAAAAGGTATGAGGGGTACAGCGATCAGCCCTTGTATCACTTCTCTTTGAGCTCAGGAAAGCGAATGAGATGTCTCTCCAAGGGGCTGCTGGTGCCGGGAGCGCTCGGTGAGCATCGTACCACCCTCACTCCCTCCCCTGCCAGTATGTTCTGGGGATCGCCACGGCTGAGGGGCTTTAAAATAAAAGTCTTGTAACAGCCTGCTGAACTGTGTTGATAGAAGCCTTGTAGGGGTAGTCCAGCCCGGGGAAAGTACTGGCAGCATCCGTTTTTGTCCTTCATTTGTCACAGAAGCTGATGGGAAATCATTCAATTAAAAGGAGTGCAGCAGAATACACAAAATCTCAATACGAGTTTAGGAGAATGAGGGCAGCACATCAAAGGCATGCCAAAGCCCAGCTTTATGAAATGATTTTTTTTTTTTTTTCATTTCCACTGATTTCCTAGGTGAAATTAGGTGACTGTCTGGCTAGCATAATGATGATAAAGCTGGGAAACCATACATACTCAAATGACATACGTATAGTTTTAATAAAGGATGAGGGAGACTTGAGGGAGTGCATTAAATTGAGTAATAATTTATTATTTAGAGACCTCTACCCATTTACTCATTTTTTCTGGGAGAATTGGCTCTTCCTCCAAGGTGTAGGCCACTTTTAGAGGGGGGAGAAGGTAGAGGCTGGTGCCTCTGCCGCAGTAGCTAGCTGGCAAAGCCAACTTCAGCGACTGCCTGCAGCCGAGTGCCCCGGCTACCTATCCTGTTGTTGAGCTGCTCAATAGACATGCTGGGAGAGGGAGAGGGAGAGAGTTGACAGGGCCTTGCATGTCCTATAGGAATGCACTGCAATTATTTCCAATCACAATTAACCTGATTAGAATAATGGACAGGAAGTGTCCCTCTGTAGCTAATGCAGTTTGGCATCAGCTGACTGAAATCCTTTGATAATTTCTGCACAGATGGCTGGGCTGAAAGCAGCACTTTTTTAATTATTATTTTCATGGTCTCTTGGTAGGCCAAAACCTCGACACCAACAACAGACCTCCCCATTAAGGCGGACGGCGCCAACGTCAACATCACAGCTGCCATTTATGACGAGATCCAACAGGAGATGAAAAGGGCCAAGGTATCTCAAGCTCTGTTTGCCAAAGTGGCTGCCAATAAAAGTCAGGTGAGTGGTAGAGGGGATTTTGTTATTGCGGGGCTTTTTTGGGTTTTGTTTTTAAAGCAAACTCTGGGGTTGGAACTAGACCCATCTTCTCCTCCCACCAATAAAAATACATCTGTTCCTACAATAATAATAATCTTAATCTCTGGGGAACCTGTCGTGTTTTTGGCTTTTGCCTGCTTAAGTGGTTTCCTTTTTCCTTTTAAAATAAGCTGAAGAAAGGATGGATGAACTCACAGCCAAGCTTTTTCTCCCCTTTTGTACAAACACGCATGTCTTTTCCCACTTGTGATATATAACTTACACCTCTGCTAGTGGGACAAAGGCCTTTCAAAATAATGGTATCCTTCTCATTTGGCAGGTAAAGCAATTGTTTTCTTAAGAGATTAACTCAGGGAAGGCAATGGGAAACCATATATTAGGCAGGTGTTTCCTTTTTTTTTTTTTTTGCATGTTGTATGTGCTGCATACAGTATTGCCATGTGAATAATTCACATCGGATCCAATCATTTTTACAAAAAGGCATGAGAGGGCACTGCAGTGAGTTCTCCTGGATTAATTTCCACCTTGGGTTTAAAAAATACATGCAGGCAAACCTAGGTTTGGGGTGAAATTCTTGAAGAGGATCCATTAATTTAAAAATTTCATCCAACTCTTTAAAAAAATATAACGCACCAGAAGGGATTTTGTTGAAAGGAGGACAGACAGAATTTTTTGTAGGAAGGGCAGTGAGTAGATTGGAGACCGTTGGAAGGAATTGTTTGTTCAGTGAAAGGGGCTGCTTACGATCCTGGAGTACCAGTTGTACTTGGAGAGTGCATCGGTATGGACACAAAAACGCACAAATGTGTCTGTGACAATGAGAATGTGGGATAGAAGGATCCAGTTGCATGCACTCTGAAAAATACATACTTTCTTTTCCTCTGTGCAGGGAAACAACATTGTAGTCATAAAAGCAGATGTAAAATATGAGGTTGAAAGGCGTATAAACAAAGCATCAAAGGCTATCAAAGCACCTGGGAGAGCCTTGTCCTTGTTACAAGTATTTGTGCCCTGACACATGGAGGTCTGATTCATTTTTCCTTCCTCATTTTGTCATTAATTTTCTTTGCCTTTTGCTTTCTCTTGTCAGGGTACAGGGGTTACAGTCCGCAACCCCTCTACCCCCCAACAAAATCCCAGGCACAGTATGAAATACATAAAAGGAAAATACCATGGAACCCTCTTAAACTGTTAAATGCATAAAAATCTCATGTACCACATGGCAAAATATAATGAGAACTGGAGCTGTTAAACGAATAAAGCTGTTAAAAGCATAATGCCACTTGGCACAACTACTGTGCATTTAACGGTTTTCCACTGTGTAATAAATGACATATGTGGTAAACGTGCAGTAAATATAAAAACTGCACAATTGATTTTGCAAACGTGCCCCTTATTCTTTACTCCATGCAGATATCAAAGTTCCACCCAGAATCCGGACTGGACAGCTTTTAATAAGGAGTGTTTAACACAGACTGAATGCCAGCCTCTCTGAGGTTTGGCTTAAAATTGCCGGCAAGCTTCCTGTCATTATACCCAGAGGCTTCTTGAAATAGAGAGGGACTGAACCACCCAACAATAATTTGGGTGGCTCACCAGCTTCGGTCTGTGCCAGCTTGAGTGCGCTTCTCTGGCAGCATTGCACACCAGCACCAAAACAAAAATAAGCTCCGTAGTCTTTCACGTGGAAAAAGAACAGGGCAGATTTCGAAAGCCAGATGCAAAAGGTTAAAGAACAGGATCCACAAATGTTCTCGTTTAAAGAAAAATTACTGCACATAAAGGTTTTCTTTCTTCAGCAGCAGCAAATAAAGAAGGGTTTCTGAGGCTGATGTTTCTTTTGTTTCACAGCCCTGCCAAAGCAATACTGGCTCCCTGGGATGACCCAGCATTCGCCATGCTGAGATGTCATAGCGCTCTGCTGGAGCATGAAAGTGGTTTATGGGGGCACTGGAAGCAGGCACGGAGAAGCCGTAGCCAAGAACCATAGCGGTACGGGGCCTCCCCCTGCCCCAAAGCCCACCTGCCCGCCTGCCCCCTGGTCCAGCTTGGTGTGCCTGTGGTTTCCCGCTGCTGGCTCTGGTGCCCAGTGGCCAGGAGGAATGCCAAAAGCAAGGACACAGCTGCTTGTGTAGGGGAGAGCCACTGGCATGGTGGGACAGTTGGCGTGTTGCCTTACGTCTAGCTTGTCTGAAAACGAGCAGCCGGGCTTTCCCAGTGCTTTGTGCAGGCCAGTTGTGCCATTCATGGGCATTTCTGCTGAAGATGCTGCTGATTTCAGCAGCTGAGTTACGTGGTGGGAAGCAGTCATTGAAAACTGCCCATGTTTGCAGAAGAGAGAGTTTGAAAGGGGAAAAAGGAGCTAGTCTGAGGGTTTGCTTGGACTCTCCGCCAAGGTTCGTTCACTTGCTGTTCTTCACAGGCCTGTCTTGCATTGCGTTGGCTTCCTCTATTATTCCCTCACCCCAGACTACTGAGAGGCTTCCAGTTTGCTAACAAGGCATGTGTTATGTTGGGCGCTGCTGTTCTGTCAACAGCAATCCACGGTGCTGTGAGATCTTCACAGTTTTAGCAGCCAGTGAATCTCCGACAGGGCTGTTTTGACATTTTATACACAGGGCTGTATGTCATGTACCCGAGAGAGCATCCAGAGCCAATGGAGGCCTCATTTCGTCTTCTGTCTTCGTACAGGAAGAGTGGTACCCACTGAGAGCAGTTATTGCAAGTGGCATCATCTACTGGTGGAGTTAATTGACCTCTAATTTAACAAGTAGCCATCTTTATTCTTAAGTCATGGCAGAGGCTCAGTTCAGCAACTAAAGGGAAGGGCAGCTGCTGGAAACTGAGGTTACAAATCACAGAGCTCACAAGTCAACGTAAACGCAAGGAACAGGGCCTCAGGCAGGTACCAAGGTAGTATGGTGAGACTTGTTTAAGGGAATTCACCTTCATAAAGGTCTCAAGGCATTCATAATGGTTGGACTAGATGATCTTAAAGGTCTTTTCCAACCTAAATGATTCTATGATTTTAGACATTGACTTATTCATCACTTATTTACCTTAATATGCATTTTATTCCTTGCAACTTATATCTAGACATTTTTAGTCTTGTTTGTGAAATGCTGCGCATCCCTTTGTATTTTTGAAGGCAGCAGGAGCCAAGGGGCTCAGTGCCTTCCAAACACACCCTCCAAAGCTGTCATACTGTTTTACTTGCCAGCTGTTAGTGATGTACCCGCTGGACAGCTTGCTTCGCCGGGGATGCCGCCTGCTAGTGCCCTTTGTCCTTTAAATGACTAAACCTGGGACCTTTATTATCACACTGGAAGTGTTTCTGAGTGTGGCCACATCACCAGGATTTGATTTTCAATCTACACTTTGGGCTCTCCTGGTTATATTTAATTCATGAGGAGATGGGTTTCCGTTGTGCCATTTCAGAGAGGTTTAGGTGGCCTGTGTGTCTCCAGAGCTGGGCAGTGGGACAGGCGGAGACTTTGACCTTAGATTGCTGCAGGTTTGGACTATCAGTCGTGAAAACTGGCTTCTACATCCAGTTCTGCAACTGGTCCACAGTATGACTTCCAGAAAACTATTTTCCCTGTGACCATGTGCCAGCGCTTCTGTAATACGGTGCAGCAGCATCACCCCTCTTGCCTCTGCTAGTGAGAGTCCTAGCAGAGGCTTGCTGTGCTCAGCTGACCTTTTTTTCCTTAGTCTGTGCAAAATGAGTTTAGGAATATAGTTCTGTTCATAATAAACAGTCACCATCAAAATAAATAGCGGGCATAGCTGGCTGGAGTGCTTGTTGACAGTCTGAGGGAGGGCAAAGTTTGTATGAACATGGAGATTGAACTTCTCACAGTTCTCCCAGGACAAGAGACTCTCCTTAATCAGACTGGGGCGGCATGGGGAAGTGAGGCATGTGCTGCTGGGGGTCTGCCCCCCAGGTAGGGCAAATGGAAGGTTTTGGCCTTCACCAGTACAATGGAAACAAAAAGTAAACCCTTGAAACTGAAATTCTTCCTCAAGGGACTGGAATTTGTTCCAGTTGCACCACGGTAAAGCAAGAGAGACCCCATGGAACAACATTTGGAAAAAACCTTAAGCTGGCAAAGCCCAGTCTCTGGTTCGTATCTTTGCCCTGTTCAAAAATGAACAAACAAAAAAATAAACTTGACTGGGGGTCGGAGGTTGGGGGCAGAAGAGCCCTTCAGTTGAGGCCCTTCAGGTTAAGAGAAACCCAGGCCTGTGGATGGAAATCACTTTGACAGTCCTTTGCCTTTCCTCTGACTTTTCGTGTTGAGATCCCTGCCTCATTGCCAAGATTGGAAGCCTGTTCTCTGGCCAAGGCGGGTGTTAGCTTCACATTAGGAGCCCACACTAGAAGGGACTCACCACCATGGCCGTCTGTCCATGCCCTCACCCCTTGTCCACGTCCAAGAAGAAAGTGCAGGTACTGCAAGAGGGATGAGCAGCGTAACTGAGGCAGGGTTAGCTCTAAAACCCCTTTATTTTGTCCTTCTCTCTCTCTCCTTCCCAACTCTTACTCATTTGATATGATGGGATGCCTTCTCTCCCCCTTTTAGCTTATAATAATTTTCTGTGCCCTTAAACTAATTAGCTTCCAGTGACAATGAACAACAGCTAGAAAAAACAGCTGGTGGTGAAGATGTGTAGCGTATATAGTGTATGCATATAGGGCACTTCATATTGCTGTAGCATCTCGGTACGTTTATGATGCTGTGAATCTCTACAGCTGGGGCATATCTGTTATGCTGATATTTTGATGTTGTTGTTACATATGGAGGAAATGCAGAAAGACATTTCTCTCCTTGACTGAATGTAAAATTTCTTTGAAGTCTCTTTGGACATTAGCTTCTTTTTTACAGGCTTCTATATGCAGTCACTGTGTGACCCCCATCCGGGACAGCATCTGCAGCACTGCATTTAGTCTCTCAGCAGCCGAGTGAAGCAGGGACAGTTGTGGAGCTGGGGCTTTGCTCAGGAAGTCCTTGGCAGACCTGGGAGCTGATGGTGGGCTGCTTGCCCTAACCACAAGCCCACACTTCCTCTCCAGCACGGGGAGAGACTATTTTGAACTTGGCATGCTGGAAATATCCTCAGTGCACAGCATCCTTCTCTCTGAGGCCAAGAGCTGTAAGCAGACTTGGTGTTCCCATGAACCTAAGATACATCAGGGCGTATGTACCTCCTTCGTTTTTTTGGTATTGTTTAGTGTTTTATAAGGCTAGTGAGAAACTGGCCCTCATGAAAGTGGTTTGCATTTTGCCTTGAATTTTTGGGGCAAGGAAAGTGCTGCACATTTCAGAAAATCCAGGCTATTGAGTGATTAACCTTGAACTGTATCAAAATGCTCCAAGTAAAGCTTCTCAGGTTCAGTCCCCCTCCCCCGGCCCTCATCAAGAATTCATTGAAGCCATGACAGAACTCTCCATTACAGTTAGTCTTTTATCCATTTCAGCTTTCTTGATTAGGTTATCTTGAATCATTAGGGGGTTTATTTATTTTAATAGACACTTATTGGATTCATGGAAAGAGAGTTTGGCGACTAAGGAACAAGAGCTGAATATTATCTGGCTCATTTCGCACTGCAGAGAGTCCCAAACTGAGCGGAGGGAAGAGAGGCTGAGGAAGTTTGTCCAGAGGACTCCTGTGATCCCGTGTAGAAAGCAAGCTTTCTCCAGGGGATTGCAGCATTTCTTTCCTAATCTTCCAAGACTTGCGTTGATCGTTGCTGCTTTTTTTTCCTTTTGTCACATATGTTGACATTTTCTGCACTGATGATGTGGGTGAGGAAATGGCCTTTTACATTTATTTTTGAGATTTATTCCTGAATCACTCTTACTAAAAACTCTTCATTTGCCTACTCATGCTTTCACTGGAGACCCTAGAAAATGTCAGCACAGAAAACTAGCTGTATTAATATTATTATTATTAATTTCAACGTAAGTGCAGGGAAGCACAAGGTCAGTTTAGTTGCAGTTTTATCCGTGGCTCGTGGTCCAGCCCCAGCAGAAAGGCTGCCTGTGCCTAAGTCACCATGAACACCCAACTGCTGCCTCATGCAGCGGCTTTCAGTAGAGATGTTGCTCCAAGTGTTAAGCGCTGGCCTGTGGCCCCAGCACAACTGAGCCTGAACTCTACCCACACGCTTTCTTGTCCTTAATCAGAAATTTGGTCCTTGGCTGCCTGCAAGTCAGCAGATCTGCAGGGAGCGGGTCCCGGGGGTCGGGATATTTGTGCATACCTTCATTGAGCGCTGGAAAACCTGACCTCGTTGTAGCCTGGTACCTCTGGCTGCTGCAGCAGCCTCCCCTGCTCCAGGGTAAGTCTAGCAAAAGTGAAAGGGTCGAGCTGCTAAAAAGGGCTCAGGGATAAGTGACAGAGAGTATGGCTCGTGGTTGCTGCACCAGCTAGCTGTCCCTCAAGGGGGTTTGAGTGCGCCAAGGCTGATGCTTTGGTGTAGTGAGCACGCTGTTTCTTTAACAGCATAAAAGCACAATGGGAACGGCTGGCTTCCTGCAGATTTTTGTTGTTGTTTGCTTAGCTATGTGGAAATGTATTTGATTAGGAGACAGAGAGAGAGGTTAAAAATAGGACATTAATATGATATTATTTGTTTTATCAAATAAAATACTTAGAAAATGTTTATCTTGTCTCATGAGAGCAACAAAAATAGAGGCCAGCACTTCTCTGCAGCTTTCTTTAATGAGCGAAATTGGGCTGCATTGTTGATGCCTCTAGAAGTTTTGGGGTGAAATGAAGGAAGTTCTGAGCAGAATTCCTTGTAACCACAAGCCCTGGGTGTGCCTGACTGTAGAGCCAAAAGCATCCTTTAATTGTGCTGGTTTTCCTCCTCTTATTTTTAATGGAAGACATTCCCATTTGAGAACCTTAGAAGCTGACATTAAGGGCCGGGTTCTGCCACCCATATTGACACTGGGGCGTATCAAACTCTCCTGGTAACTCGGTGGCAGTCAAGGGGGCTGTTTGTGCAGCGGAGCGAGACTTGTGATGTGCAGGGGAGGCAGGATCAGAAACACGGTGCATCACAGATCTGGGGAAGGATGTGTCGTTTGTTAGATTTTCAGAATACGTTCACAGAAGTTGGATTTACTTGTAATGCAGAGAGCTCAGATGTTGTGGATGAGTGGGGGAAAAGGTGGTGAGCTAGCGTCTCCTTCTTCACTTTTCCTTCTTCATGCCAATAAATGTAGCTATAGATGAAAATTCACTGTGAATGGCTGTAGCTCCAAGTATTTCTGTATGTTAGCATTTCTTAAATGAAATAATTCTCCTGGAAAGCTCTGTGTAACATACACAGACCCAAAGAAATAAATAAAAGAAAATAAAAAAAAAAAGCAACCAAAAAACCCCAAGTTGAGATTTTTAACAGAAAAGGGAGATTTGTGTATTAATAATTCATGAGTTCTCATTGAACATGCACGAAGAAACGGTGCTATTCAATAGAGAATACTGTCATCTGTCACTGTTTTATTTGACATTTACACTTTTTTTTTTTTTTTTTTTTGCCTGGTCCTCCAAAATTTTCTTGGGTGG
>VZSF01000770.1:1378349-1476030 GCA_013398295.1 Chionis minor | reverse complement strand
TTTTTTTTTTTTTTTTTTTTTTGCCTGGTACTGCAAAACTTTCTTGGATGGCGTGCTAAGATTATTTAAATAAATAATTAAAAAAATCTGATGCAGACTTTTCATCTGTGCATGGGGAAGGCGGTTACTTGCAATCATAAAGAATGTGTGAGTAAGCTGCAGCGCTGTGTTTTCTCACATATTAGCCAAAGCTATCGCCTAATAAGCAGCCCCATAGATGGATAGATAGGGTCCTTGAATGGATGGACGAGAGAATGAATGCTTGAATAAATAAAGGGAAGGATAGGAAAAGAGCAATGAAAGGACAGATCTGATGCAGATAAGTGTACACATGCACACAGTGGGTACGTGTGTGTATGTGTGGGGGTGAGCGAAGGATGGCTGTTGTGAAGAAAGCTGCCACAAATACATTGCCGTTGCGATGCAAAAATAAATATTTATAAATGGCGTTGGGGGAGATCCAGTCCCGCACAACATGAGAGGAGACAGGGCATTTAGCACAATGACAATTCAGAGTTAGGCGCACCTTGCAATTTCTTGCTAATATTAGGCTCATGAAAATCTTTCTGCTCTGTAGGTTAGTTATTATTTATAAAAATCACAGAACCAGCTGATACATTCATAAGCTAATTATTGTAGCAGCTGGGTACACATGGTGCAATATGTCTGAGGCTGTGAAGTATCACAGATTTCTTGGGGCCTGCTGTGGTGGGGGTGTGCTGTTGAAGGCTAGATCCCTTAATCTGATCAGCCAAGCAAATACTTTGTGGGGAAACTGGATTAATATCTCTCTAAATACCACGGATGTGCTTCACCTTCAGAACCAGGCTCCTTTAAACGTGCCATTAGCTTATCTCCTTTGGGGAATGGTGAAGTTCTCAGGTGTCCTCAGGATGCCGGGGTCTTTGCCTGGTGCCTCCCTTTGCCAGAAATTAATTTGGTTTGCTCATGTCTGCACACATGGTCACACTGCAGTCTAATCTTTTCCCTAATAGCTCCAAGGTCAGGACCTCGCATGTTGCCAGGCAAATTGAGCGCTATCCTTCTTAAAGACTAATGGCAGCGAGTGCCTAGTCCATAATGAGGCCTGTAGTGTTGCTCTAAGTGATTGTAATGAGTGCTGATTATAACGGGACAGATAAATCAAAATGCAGCAGGCGCCATCGGGCTAGCTGGTCCAACTTTGGGAAGGGGAGGTGGCTCGGACGAGCGGTTCCCACAGCGCCCCGCAGCCCTCGGGAGCATCCCAGGAGCCGTCCTCCCCCGGGCCTGCCCTGCGCGGGGCTCCGGCTACACCAGGTGCGGGATTTTGCGTGTATTTTCTGTTAAACGATTGGTCTTCATGTTGCAGCATCCCTCAGGAGATGTTAAACATACCTGCTTGAAAGGTTTGAAAAAGTTCAGTTGGAGCCTTATTCAGATCACTGAGAACAGGGAGAAACGGGAGCTTATTTTTTCCCACAGATGGTTTGTTTTCCGTTTCAAAAATTATTTCCTTTGTATGGAGGAGCCCCTGAGAAAACACTGCGGAGCTGGGAGATTTTCTTCCTGTCTTCTCTCTTAAAGAAGGAAAGTTTTTGGGGGTTTCTGAGCAGAGGAAAGGGAAAGAGGAGAACTGAGGGCAAGGGATGTGGCCAAACCAACATTAAAATGCAGACATCACCTGGCTGAGAGATTACCCAAATACCAGTCAAAATACTTTGAAAATATAATACAGATTTTTTTTTTCTCCCTAAGTAAACTATTAGATACCTTGTTTTCATCCTCCCACCCCCNTTTGTATGGAGGAGCCCCTGAGAAAACACTGCGGAGCTGGGAGATTTTCTTCCTGTCTTCTCTCTTAAAGAAGGAAAGTTTTTGGGGGTTTCTGAGCAGAGGAAAGGGAAAGAGGAGAACTGAGGGCAAGGGATGTGGCCAAACCAACATTAAAATGCAGACATCACCTGGCTGAGAGATTACCCAAATACCAGTCAAAATACTTTGAAAATATAATACAGATTTTTTTTTTCTCCCTAAGTAAACTATTAGATACCTTGTTTTCATCCTCCCACCCCCTCTACCCACCCACCCACCCCCCCCCAAACCCTCCTAGTTTATTGCAAGAAAAGATCAGGTCTGCACAAATGTGGCCTCTCACTTGTAAAAACAAGGCAGTGTTGTGTTACAGATTAGTTTATAAATCCCTGGTGGCTTCACAGTTCAGTGCCTACAGCTGCTGCAGATGGGCCTGGGTTTTTGTCTCTTCGCTGTGCTGCAGCCGGCAGTTGAAGGAGAAAATGGAATGATCAGGTTATTAACATGTAGGCCGTGAGGAAGAGGCTGCACAATGAGAACAGCTGGTGTTGCTGTCTTGGCTGATGCAGCGGAGATAATCAAATCTTGCCTTTTTTGGGGGGGGCGAAGGTAGAAGACACAGTGGAGAGTAAGACAAACAACGGCTTACGATATTATATACGGGGTTTAGAGTGCACGGTGGAAGTTGTCAATGGCTTACAAGTTGTTACACAAGAAAGCAATACCAAAAAGCCCCCACGTGGGCCGGTAATGAACCTGGCTGTTGAGCTTGCTCTAGTCGCTCTTTGGAAAAATAACAGTTTTGGCTACTTCTCGTACCGAACATTTTTAACATTGATCAAGCTATCTTTTAGGTATTGTAAGGTGCCTGTCAAAATGGTGTCAAAATGCTGAGTTGTAGCTTGAAAATGATGGGTTATAAAGCTACTAGGTAAAATATTTTGACAGGAGTCAGTAAGGCGCGTTGACAGCATCCTCGGCATTATCTTCTCATATTCTGTCATTTGCATTGCGTCTCCTGCGCGCAGGCATAGGATGGGAGTCGCGGTCCCCAGCCCCGAGTGGGGCCGGCTGCTGGCAGGCAGGATGGGGCTGGCTGTGTCCTGCCCCCTGGCAGGTACAGCGACTGCCACCGTCCCTGGTTTAACCTGCTGGGGACGCGGGGTCACTGCCACACATGCTCCACACCCGCGGGGCTGCCCTGCCCGTGACAGCTATTGCCGTTGCGCTCTCGGGTTGGCTTTGTGTTTGAGAGTGGTTCCTCTTCCTGAAGCCCTGGTGCTTTCCCCTCCAGGGGTCTGAGCTCTCAGCCCCTCTGGAGAGGTCCTACAGGATTTCCTACAGTGGTAACTTTCTGAAGGCATTCCAAACTAACCTTAAAACAATACAGCAGGAATAAAATCTACTATTATTACAGTCTGTAGTTGGGTTTAGAATTACCGCCACCCAGTATCTTGATCTCTGTAGTAACTTCTGCAGAACCCTGTTGGCTGCTTTCCTCCTAAATACTAGAGGATTCCCTTTCTGTGAGGTTGCATCTTCTAAGCAGACATTTCACTATTTAAAGCTGTCAAATTTTGGTGGGGTTCAGAGCTGGGGGAGGTCTTTACTTCATAGTATCTTCTTACAAACATTTTCAGTAGTGGTTCAATTTCTGTTTCTGCAGCTGCAGCCCTTAGCACGAGGGTTGTTAGCAAGTCTCAGGGGTTACGTCTCTTTTTTTCTTGATTGGATGAAGAAATAAAGGGGCTCTGAAACGGAAGTGGAGATGCACCTTTATTTCAACTCTGGTTTTCTATAGGAAAAAATACTTATATCTGAGCATTTTAAACATGGTGTGATTATGACAGGGGGCAAGATGCTGTGCTTCCTGGTTCCTATTAAGCACTACTGGTTGTGTCTGTTTCTCCGACTTGCAGGGAATATAATAAGGGATTTGTTAAGACCAAAGGGCAGCTGAGGGTACAGGCTGTTCTGTGTGAGATGAGACCAGGGAAACTTGCAGCACAGAGCTTTAGGCCTATCTGACCTTCCGCTCACATCTGGTTCCTAGGTGCTCAGTGATTAACTGTGCTGACCCCACCGTTGCAGGGCTGGCTGTGTGAGCTGCTTCGCTGGAAAGAAAACCCAAGTCCGGAAAACCGCACCCTTTGGGAGAACCTCTGCACCATTCGCCGCTTCCTGAACCTTCCCCAGCACGAGAGGGATGTGATCTATGAGGAAGAGTCCAGACATCACCACAGTGAGCGTATGCAGCATGTTGTCCAACTCACTCCTGAGCCCGTGCAGGTCAGAGCACTAACGTCCTTCTCAGCGTGTCTGCAGTTGGGGGGAGAACAGCTGTCAGAGGCAGAGAGAAGCAACTGGTTCCAGCTTCCTTCTGCTTTGCAGGTTGAGGCACACCAGTTTTCATCTCTCTGTAGGGCCACATGCAAGCCACAGCTCTCGAGTCCAGAGCTCGCTGTGTTCATGTTGCAGCATGTGTGCTGCAGAGTGTGTGCAGGTTTGTGTTGGTGGTTGGAGAAAGCATGTGACAATCCATGCCACCGCTAACAGCAAGGTCAGTAGTAGTGATATTACAGAGCTCCCTTGGTGTCAGTAGTTGTGTTGTGGCTGAAATACAATTTAGCTGTCTAAAGCTGCTGACATTTAAAGGAGTACAAAAATGTACCTCAGCAACAGCAAAAAGCGTGTGGTTATTTAGGAAGCAGAACAGGAGTGGGGACTTGGTCACTCACTCCTCACAAAACCTCCGCACCCCTGATACCCATTCTGAAACGGTGGCCAACAGGCAACTGCAGCCCTATATTTGCTTTTCTTTGAAGGAGACAGATAACACTTCAGGAAAAGTAGGAGGGTAGGAGAGGAAGTTTGTCCATATGTGGGTAACACAGAGGTTTTGAAGAGTATAACATGGAGAAGTGTTTTTCATATATTCACTGAAACTTTTAAAAGTACTTCTAAAATGACCATGATGAGTATTTTGCAGGGAACAGGCCTTCATTTTACAGCCTCCTCAAGACTGTTTTGCTCCTCTCTACAACATTTGTGACTAGGATGAATTTTTGGTTTGTGCACCTTTGTTCTATCCTTGTTTCAGGTCTTAACAGAATGAGAAATAAATAGATACAAATATGTGTGGGGAAAATGAAGTGAAAATACTACAAGTTTTTTCATTTTTGCAGTTCCAGCTTCAGTCAGGAGAGAAAATCAGCCCTATGTGTATTGCTAATAACTAGTGATGCATGCCACAAACCCAGGCATCTGCTGGTGGTCAAGAGAGTCTCAGGAGATGTTTTTTTCAATCTAAAAAGCTGAGATGACACCTTCCAAAGCAGACCATCCTTTTGGATTGCCACTGGTGCTCAGTGCCGTTCACCTGACCCCATTGTGTGACTCTGATAATCTCACAGTTCCTCCTCCCACCTTTGCTCTCCCCGTTGTCCTTTGATGATGGCTTGCACTGCTTTGCTACTCTTGCTGTGAACCTTGGCATCCAGCCTCTATTCTTTCTCACTGCTCTTGTTCTGCTGCTGCTAGCAGGGCTGCCAACTATCTAGTCACCTTTTTTCAAAGGCGGGAGGTTTTTCTGTCTTGTAGTCCTGCCCCTTCTGAAACACGTTGGTCTCACCCAGATTAATTATTGCCTAGTTCAGTCTCCTTTGTCTCTTCTGCTACCAACTTCCTCCTTGCTTTCCATTTGGTCTGTGCCTAGAAGAAAAGATGTGTTTCCTGGGGTTCAGATTCGCAGAGTTATAAAGTTAAGGGAAGTGCTCTAAGTAATTAACATTGCAAGTTTTGTCTTCCACGTTCCCAAAAGTTTGTAGGATCTTAGAGGCAAGGGGCTACAAATGAGTAAAGGGCTGAATTAACATGTGGGAAGACAGCTAGACCGGTGTAGATTTGACAATATTAACCTAGTTCTGGTGCCCACAGCAGGCGGGAATATCCTTTAAGGGACAGTGTGAAGGAAAAGTTTCCCTGAGCTCTTCTGGGTGACCTTGATGATTAGCCTACTTTTCGAAGCCTTCTACACATCACTTTTATGCATTGTGCAGGTTGGCTTTTGTGAGTGACACACTGTGCTGGAATGCAATGCATTTGTATTTGTCAGCAAGTTACAAAGCCATGGATTAATTATTTATTACAGTCAAAATATGAAAAATGAAGAAAAATAAATGGAACCAGCTGGCAAGTACATACAGCAAAACTCTGGAGACCCTGGTGTACAGTTGATACAGTAGGCTTGTGTTTTGGGGGTGCTGCATTTTAAAGCTATGTTTGCCCATCCAAAAACCCCAGTAGGTTTCTGAGTGGCACGCTACCAGTGCAAGACACGGGAGGCTTGCTGTCCACCTGCTCCCTACTGCCAAAAGATATCCTGCACCAAGCAATTTTTGTGTAGCTTTCGGTCTCTGGGACTTGAATTGTTTCAAGCAGCAAGGTTTGTTTTTTGGCTTTGCTGCAAGGGTCACTATTAGGTAATTAGCCATGAAGAATCAATGACAGCAGCCAGAGACGTAAAGCTGAGGTCCTCACACTTGCAGTCATTGGAGATTCTGTGACACTTTACATGAGGGTAGGGGTCTTGGGCCCCACTCCTGGCCGAACTCCAGGCCAAGTAATTACATTCTGCCTATCTGAAATTCCCTCTGTAGTGTCAAGTGGGAAAGCAACTCTCATTTCCTTCTCAGAGCGGTGGCGGGTGTGGAATGTCTGCCGTGGTGCCTGGCTGCCTTTTAGCAGGGGGTGGAAACATCCGAGAGCTGCAGTCACCGACCTACTTTGCTTTGCAGGCGTTCCTAGTGAAAAGTGCACTGTAAGTCGAGCCCTTACCTGCAGCCTTGATGTCAAGATGACAGTCCTTTGAAGAAGATACAGGTAGCTGCGCTGTGAATAACAGCAGGTGCAGTTCTATAATACGGAAGCAGGCAGGAGGCTCTTACCTCTGCTCGCTCTCTCTGCCCACCCCATCTTTCTCTCTGCTGTCATGGGTTTGACATGTGCACGGTAACTTGTGTCTGATATTTGAATCTCCTGCTCCTCCAGCTGTGAGACTGGGAGAGCCTGAAAACAGGCTGCCCCATTCACCGAAAGGGTTATCAGGCATTGGAACAGGCTGCCCAGGGAAGTGGTGGAATCACCATCTCTGGAGGTATTTAAAAGACGGGTAGACGTGGTGCTGAGTGACATGGTTTAGTGGTGGTTTTGGCTGTGTTAGGCTGATGGTTGGACTCGATGATCTGAAAGGTCTCTTCCAACCTAGGTCATTCTGTGATTCTATGCTGCTGCCAGAGCTCCCTGCCACAACAGTCATCCCTCTCTGGGCTGGGGATGCCCCTCTGTCAGACTGGTGGACTTGGAAGAAAATCCTGGCTATCATCACAAGAGTCATAACCAGGGAAAAGATAATGGAGAGATAGATTTCAGCCTTTTTATGGCTTCTTGGAAATGGCGAAGATCTCATTGTGATGGGCTTTGTGTAGTTCCCTTGTGGATTCCAGGGTGGAGCACACCTTCAGTGAGGGAATCACCCCAAGGCCGTGTGTGGTTTCTGTCCTCCAGCGTCAGGGGGGCAGTTGTAGTGCTGTCAAAGATGAGCTGGACACAACTTGTCTCTTGATGTCTAAGGGACTGTTCTTTATTTTGCGGCAGGTTCTTGCCCTCTCTTTGGTATTACTAGCCTGCACCTCACTGTTTAGCTTTAGATGAAGGGCTTTAGAAAGAAACATTTTCATTTTTTTCTGTCTTCCATTAGTTTTTTTGCATCAGCCATATATTAATCCATTTAATCAAATATTTTCATGTTTCTGAAATGAAAAATGTCTATAGTGGAAGCTCAGTGCACAAGAAATTCCTCCCTGCACACTTGATTTATTTGTTATTGTGCTGAGGAGTCATAAAATGTGAGCCCTGTGGAGCTCTGTGGCGTGGCTGTGTTCTCTGGCAGCGTCGGGTGCGACCATATGGACGTGCTGGAGTGCGGATTTTCCTTCACATGCCAGTTGCAAAGCATCCACGCTACACCTACATGTTGCTGTGCGTGCAGGCTGAGCTCGCCACAGCCACTTGCTTGTTTTTTAAGGAAATTTGGGTATGCACTAAGTGGCTCTTTCTCCCTCCCGTTCTGTGCAATGTGGTGTAATCACGAAGTGCTGCTGTAGGACTAAGGGAAAGACCTCCGAGGTTGTTGCTAGCTGGGTAAAAGGACACCACCTCTGATTTATGGAGTGCCTGAGCCACAGGTTCCTGGAAGGTGGGAAGGTATCCTGGAAAGCATTATTATTTTTTTGCCCTTTTCTTATCCTCTTCCACCACCATCAGCTGTGGGATCCTGGCTGGACCTTTGATCGGGCCGGGCCTGGCTCTTGTGTAGATCCGTTGGACAGACTGCATGCAAAGTAGTCACTTGTTCAGCTTCCTGCGCTGCAGAGGTGAGGGTACCCTGTCTCACTTCCCATCTCTCACTAAATCCCACCGTTCCCGGGCTGTTCGCTGACATTGGACCTTTCTGGAGTGTTAATGCTGGGAAGTGCCTACCACCGCTTCCCATTGCCAACCAGGGATTCGGTGTTTGTTACAGACATGCTGGGACACAGTAAATCTGATTTCTCTTCCTTCTCCCACTATTCATCTGCTGTGTCCACGGTGACCGCTCCAGAGAATAACCATCTTGCCTGGCACTTTAATATAGTGCTAATTCATTGTTAATAGCTGGGGCAGAGAAACCTTACTCAGTTGGGAAAACGATGCATCAAGCTGTTGTCTCAGGAGTGTTGGGGTGGATAAGCTGGTTCTCTGGAGTAATGAGCCACCGTTGCAGCAAAGTACCTACTATTCAGAGAGCAGAGAAACCTTGTCTTTCATTTTCTGCATAAGCTAACAGATCTGCTGAAGCTGGTAGGTACATACTGATTTAAGAGCAGTCAAATGTTGACTTTAAAGAAACAGCAATGGGTTTCACATGCTTTCTGATACACTGTCACTATTTTAAAATGACATCCCTCCACCCTTTTTTTCTCAGAAGCTTTGATTTAGACAAATCTGGCAATTTATAATAGTTCAGATCGTAAATCATGGAGGAACATTAGTAAATAAAAGAAGGCATAGCAGAAAGCTGTAGGAAAGCTCTTTTGTATTGTGTGTTCATTGCAAACATTGTGGTCTCTCTTTAAATATGCGGAAAATAACATACCACAGAAGTAAATGAAATACTAATTTTGTCATTTTGTGAGGCATGGAAGGGAACAAATATTTTAGAAGTGACAATGAAATACAAAACAGCAGAACATGGAGCCCTCATAAAAATGGGTCAAGGCAAGTGGCGATGGCAATCCAATGAAACTAATTTCATATTCTCTTTCTAGAAGTAATAAAGAGGGGAATGAACAGAACAGTAGTGCTTCCTAATGAAATATCTAATTCTAAACAATGTCTTAGAGTTCATGGGTCACACAATGCATAGCATGCAGATGGAAAAAATAGACTTAAATTTTGTTTTCTTACAAAATAATATTAATTAATAATACTTAGGCAATCGTAGATGATGAGTGAAGCAAAGCTGTGTTATTCCATAAGGGAAAATGGTGTGCTTAATGATCGATAGGATGATGTGCACAGTGAATTTTTGCCGTGTTTTTGTGGGTATTTCGGGGCAATTGCAGGGGAGGTAATTGCAGGGCATTTTGCATACTGGAAATCAGGACTGAGTTGTCTGGGAGACTTGGACAAAAACTAGTTTCCCAAACCATGCTAGCTCTCTGACTTTGGTGCTTACTGTTTCATCTAGACAAATTTTTTTCCAGGGATGGTATGCCCTGTGATTCATTCTTAATGGCTGCACCCTGATAGTTTTGCTTTTTGATCATTTCTCTGCACCCAAAAGACAGACCATAGATGGATTCTCGCTGCTTTTTGATTCCCCCAGCTCCTTATTTCTTGGCTGGATGTGCTGTCTGATCAGACGGGGTGGTGAAGACTAGTGAGACAACTTGTACTCAACAAGCCCAGATGGACTTTTAGAGATATTTATATCTCAGGTTTATTCATTCCACTCAAAAAGCTCAGAGCTTTGGTTTGGGTGGGTTGCAGCTGGAGTATTTATTTTGTCTTTGATTTAGAACTACAGGGGTAAATGCATGTCAGAATGAAATCTGTGAAAAATTTTGTGAGTGGAGAATATTTGTCTTCCTCAGTCATTACATTATCTGGAGTTCCCTTCTCTCTCATCAAAATTAGACAATGGCAGACAGTTTCAGTATCTCCTTTCAATATAAACCATTCAAAAACCACTGAATAAATCTCAAACCGTGTAACTTCTATTTCTGTGCAGTATGAAAGCTGAAGGCAGTCGGTATTGCAAATGCCACTTACTCAGCATTTGTCTCTGTCACGTGTGTGTCTGCTTTTGGCTGGGGGCAAGGGACTCTCTTCGAAGGAAGCAGTAGAACAGGGAAGACTCTTCCACCTCTGAACTGATTTCTGATACTACTCTATTACTGCGCCCTGCAGCCATACGCTGCATTTTGGAACAAAAGCTGTGGCTGTGCACTCTGGTTTTCAATCCTTTTGATGCACAACGTTCTCCTGATGGGCCACAGTAGCTCAGGAGCCTTGCGCAGGATTTGACAAAGGCAACAGGAGCACGTATCAGACAACGAACCCTTTACGTTCAACTCGGAGGTGCCTGATAGAGCTTCTTGTGATTGATAGTTACCACAATCGCAGTGGAAAGCCGCTGAGCTTTGACTGCTATAGCCAAACCTGCCTACTGCGCCTTCTCAGCTGTTTCTGTTTAGTGTGAATATCTAATGTGGCTGAAAAGTGCTGCTGATTTTTATTAACTTTAAGCCTGCGATTCCCCTTGAAATGATAGTGGGGAGCGTACTTGCAATTAAAGCAAAACTGCTTCTGTTCTGAAATGAATTTAGGTTTAGTGCTATTCCATTTAACCCTAGAAATGGGAGATCACGTAAAATGGATAGTTCTGTTTTTTTCTGAGGTGGCAAGTTTAGTCTTGTCAAAATAGTACATACTTTCCATATTTGTTGAGACTCCTGGAACCTTGAGGCTACGTCAGTGCCACCTGCTCCGTAACAGGTTTCATTTGGTCCAGAGTCCACCGAGGACGGGGCAGGAAAGAGGTGGGACTCGAGCGAGGGAGCCCTCCTGGTGTTTTTCTTCACCACCTTCTTACAATGAAGACGACTGTGAGGGTACTGACAGCGTGACAGAGGTAAAGGCCGTCCCTGGTGCTGAGGACGTTTGTGCTGTCACGCAGGACATGCTGCCCCATTCGAGGCAGAGGCAGTTCTGTGAGAGGCTGCCCCAGAGCAGCTCTGCTCAGCTGCCCCGGCTCCCACGAGGGGATACTCCAGGCAGAAACTTTACTTAAAATCTGAACGTGCAGATTTAGCACTATGGAGACTTGGCAGTAATTGGCAGGGTGGTGGTTCCCATTGATGTTGCTCTGATGGGTCGTCCTTTTAGCAAATGATATCACTGTAGCTCTGGCCTCTGTCGTCTCACCCTTTTGCCCACAATTTGATCAGATTTCGCCCTCATTTCTTCCAGTCCTGGCCCTCTCGTAAATGCTGAGCTGCCAGTGTTGTAAAGAGTTGTAGTAGGTTGAGGATGAGCAAACATCTAGAGCAAGATTACTAAATAAAGCTCTTCAAATTCACATAAACTTTGAAGCTTGCTGGCTGGCAGCAGGCAGATCTTGAAGGCTGAAAAGCCACTAGATGAGCCTCTGTTCCATTTACATTTGAAAATTTTTGCCATTAAAAATGTTGCTCTTTTTAATTTCATTTTAATGCTCCCTAAATGCTCCCTGTCCCTCGCACTTGTACATAAATGATAATATCAGGCTTTAGAGGTGTGTACATGTTTATGGGCTGCTGGCTGTATACAACGTTTTATTCTTGGTCTCCTTACCGAAATCTTAGGATAAAGTTAGAGCCCTGGATCATTACCGCTGGCCTTTCTGCACAGGCAGGCAATCGCAAAAATTACATGGGGAGAGAAAGAAGATTGTATTGTGCTACCAGGGCACATTGCACTGCTTGTCCCCCAAAGATCTGTGAGAGCGAGCGAGCTGCTCTTTCTCCTGTGTTGCACAGCATCCCCCAAGGAAATCCTGCAGCTTCTGGGCAGCGCTGGGAGTTAGGCAATGACAGAGCAGGACAGAGATGCTTGGTCTCCTTGCCCTGGGCCAGTCTTTTCGGAAATTCATTTTAGTTTGGTTTTTTTTTCCCCCCTGAATGGTTGGAAAGACCCAGAGACTGTAATATGTGCAGGGATAGGGTTTGTTCAGGGTTAGTATGCTGTGTATGTTGTTCCATGTTTGTATGGACTTTTACAGGCATTGCAGATTGAAACAGGAAATGTTTTTGTGTGTATGCACTATTCTCACACATCAAGTATCCAGAAGTACAGTAGCACATATTTTTTCTCACAGTCATTTATGCTTACAGTGTTTCAAAGAATATTCCAAAATATCTTGGCACAGACAAAGCGAAGCTGTTTGCAAGATCCCTAGCTGTGGAACAACAAAGGCTACATTCTCAACACACATCACACATGACTTTTATTAAAGTCTTAAACAAAAATCAGATAATGTATTTAGAAAATTGAACTTCACCATTTATGATGCTTTTCACCTTGTGAAAGGAGGTAGGTATCCCCTTGTGCCTCCTTTCCAATGTCTTTTCCCGCAGTTCTACTCACTTCCTCATGTTTCAAATTAGAAGGTAAAAATCTTAAAGTACAAATAAATACATTTTTAAACAGTTAAAATTTGGGACTAACTCGCATCATGGTGCCTAACTTAAAAGGGACTTGGTGTTCAGAAACGGAGGCATACAAGCATGTGGAAGGTACCTCTGGACCTTGTAAGAAGTTTGGAACTTCTAAAATCATTATTAACATCTTACCATTACATATGGCAAAAAGGATGTGGTAGATCACAGAATGTATCCTGGATATTACAAACCCAGCCGTCTCATTAACTTTGTGTCAAAAAATATTCCTTGGTTTCCAGTTTGGATTAAATATAGTTTCATGCTATTTGCACCATCATAGCACAAAATAAAGTTGACACCCCTGAATTTTCTAGTTGCTTTTTCTCAAATTTATGGTTCGGATCACTACATTATGCTCTTGCTAGGCCATGCCCATTTGATGTGCTGCACTTGAACCCAAGGCACGTGGGCAGGGAGGGTTGTGAAGAGCCCCCAGCCACAAGTCCCATCACGTGGGTGTTGAGGAAGGCGAGCACATTCTGCAACAAGGCTTAATGCAGACCCATAGTTGTCAGGGGCTTTTAGGAGAGTTGTGTGGCCACGTCTCTTGGTTACGTCTGGAAAATCTTGGTCTTCTCAGTGTTGCTCGCAAAAAGCTTGGCAACCTAGATTCCTTTTTACTTCTTGGGATTTTGGTAATTTTTAGATTTGAAACATGCAGAGCATCGCAGAAGTCCCTTGTGCTACCACAGGATACAGTAAGGAGTTGTATCCTGCCCAGGAGGAGTAAGAGCTGCCTTCTCTTTCTGTGCTGTCTTGAGGGAAGCTGCGGTAGCAACTGTGAATCCATCCAGTTGTAGCGGAAAGAAAGAGACACGCTAAAATTCCAGGACTCAACAGGCCCCATAAAAAGATCTGTCTGGACAGCACTTCACTAGTTAAGTGCTAAGTTATTATTATTATTTATTATTTATTTCCTCTTCTATTTTTCCTTGTACTGAACAAGCAGGAAATATCTTTGTTCTTTCATTTTAGAAGTGAAATAAATGTATCCCCTGCAGCATTTGAAATTTTAATAATCCATAATAAATAAAATCATATCTAATAACATAACTGCTTTCAATTGGCAACGCGATCTCCTAGATGCATTGCAATGGCAGAAACATAAATAGTTGCAGCCTCTGAAAGCCTACTTCCTATTTGCTAAATATACTTGGCTTGCTTTAAATTCCTTTGTGTGCAGTCATTAATACAATCCTCTTTGACAGCATTTAATTAAAGTGCTTTTCTCTATTAAATTCATTAAAACTTTTTTTTTATATACAACTGTTTCCCAGACACTGAATGTTAAGGACCTGTAGGCCTCTCTTTAAATAGCTTCTCTCTCCTTGTTGTAAATTGTTAATTAAATTTAACTTAGACTGTTTAAAGATGGCTTGGAAAAGAAAGCCAGATTTCAGGATATGGTCTCAATCATGTCTGATTTTTTTTAACACAATTTTTCCATGTAGTTATAGACTGCGTGTTATATTGTTTATGAATGTTGCTGTAACTTCAGCTGGAACCAAACGAAGAAATACCCTGAAAAGCTCATTTCCATCTCACTTCAAAAATTTCCATCTTTTTAGTGCAGTTTCTTAGCCTAAGAGTATTTGCATGGGGGAGTAAGGAGGGAGGAGCTGTTTAGTATTAATAGATTATTGACAGTTTGATGTCTTGGCACCTAGACAGCCCATAAGGTATAATAAACAGGAAGCTGTCTGATGTGAGCGCAGTCAATAGCGTATTCAATCAGAACCTTTCAGTTAATTGCTGGTTGACCTCAGAGATTTCCTTTAAGTGAAACTGTCCTTCGCTCAGATCTCATCTGGGTTTCAGGGTTTAATTTGAGAATGCCCTTTCCATATGGTAGCTTGTGCATACGTTCCTGGTCGGATTTTCGCTTTGCTCCCAAAGCAAAAATCCGGCATTGCAAGAACCAGCGTCTGTTGCAAAACACGTAGATGTGCAGCGCGCGTGTGCCAGCCCTCTGAGGGCTGCGAGCATGGATGGGGATGCGCCGTGGAGCCGGCCTGCTGGCACCACAGTTAAAGCAGGCAGGCTTGTAAACCGATGCCCAGGGTATTTTCAAAGGAGCCGAGCTCTTTCCCGGAGCGTTTCGGATAGAGTTAGGCATGGCCTTGGTGCCTGGGCAGGCACAGCGGCACTAACCCGCCCTGGCCTCTGCCGATGAGATGTGCCGCAGCTCGACGGGGCTGCCCCGGCAGAGGGCTCGGCACCGCTGCGTTCATCCCACCCGCGGGCACGGATCCCCCTGCTTCTCTGCACAAGCGCAGACCAAGGCTCATTTGTATTTAGTTTCCCTAATTTCTGTACTTAGCCATTCTAATTTTTTCGGACTGCATATCTTGATGAGATCTAGATAAGCTACAAAGGCAAGCAGGCAGGAAACCACACGGGCAGTCCCTGACCCTGACTAACTGGAAACCATCTGCTTATTTGGGGAGGGTACCTCCATGGAAATCTCTTCTAGCAAGTCTGCCGCATTTGGTTTCTCTTCCTTTCCCTCCAACTGTTGACTTTAAGCGTGTGTGTTTTCCTTAAGCGTGATCAGGGAGCGTGAGCTGTGGCAGCCCTCGTTTGCAGCAGAGGGGTCTGGATTTCCCTACAGCACAAAGTACTGCCCTGTGAAGGAAATGCTTCTGTACCAGAGCAAGTTTCATTTACATCTCATTCAGTCAGGAGACATTTTTTTGTCTCTAGGTCTTGCAGTGATTGTGTCTTTTAGCCACTTACCATGCATTCAGCCTGTGGTTTGCTGAAAAGAGTATTATCACTTTTAATCTCTAATTTTTCCCTGGTTTTGACTCGTTTCTGTGGTTGTCTTTGCCCCTACGCATCAGACAAACTCCTTATGCCTTTTTAATGGCCTGATTAGCACCAGGGAAGAGTTGCCGAATTTGAGTAGTAACGTTATGCGTGGTGTTTCCTTGTTTAAATGAGATCAGGAGTAAGAATGCTGCATTGCTCTGTTTGGGATCCATTAAAGTCCAGTCAAGAGCCCTGACTGAAGCAGGTTGCAAATTTTTTGGGTTCACGCATGTCGGAAAGGTAAGGGGGAATGGTCTTGAGATGATGCCTCCTTTCTGGGGAGATTCAAGGGTAAGAGAGGCTTGGAGTCATTCTTTCTGGAGAGAATGGAATAAAAGCATGGCGAGGTGGAACAGAACCAAGGAAGAAATCCCAAGATACGTGTGTGCCCCTGGGGCTGTCCGCTGCAACACGCACGCTTCACTCCCAGGTGTCTCTGGCCAGAATATATTCGAAAGTGCTTTCTGGTTTTATCGGACTTACTGGCCAGGCTGCTAATCAGTATTACATAGACCAAAGGACTCCCACATGCAATAAAAATCATAAGCTTTATTGGATTTTGCGATAGGAGAGATTCACATCCATCTCCTTTTATAAACTGCATTACATTTCATTCTTTCAGAGCTCCCATCAGTACAACCCTTTGTAAATACGATGGTGAAGGAGGAAGGTGGGTAGATAGATGGCTATGAGCTTCTGTTCCTTGGGTGGTACAGCCTAGAGCTATAGAAGTGCTTGAGCCGAGTTTAAGGGGTTGCTGACATTTCTGAAATACTGAAAGAAAAAATATATTGGTGCTTTTTAAATACTTATTTTCAGTTAAAATAAGTTACAAAAGAAAAGGTTTGTGGCAGTTTAGAGCAACATAATGCTTTAAAGGAACATTGGAAGAATTTGAAGAGCAGAAGTTGTTCTGAATGAAAGCAACCAGAATATGCTGTTTCATGAAAAATGCCTAAACAACTGCTTGAACTTTGTCAGAATATCCACCCCCCCGCTGCCCCAGGCAAACAGCTTGGCAAAGTAGACTTTATTTTGGCAACACTTTGATGTCACCCAGTCGACATTTTTGACCGAAAGAAAGATGTTTCACTGAAAAATGCCACACAATGCTAATCTTACTGAGGCGAAGAATGGTGTTTTGCATTTCTAGCAAAAGCCTGGGGCTCCTTGCACGCAGACCTACACAAGCTGCGGGCTTGTGTGAAGTGTGAGCTTACCCCTGCCATTATGTGTGTGTGGCCGGCCACGGGCTGAGCGGCCCACGGAGCTCCCCACAGCAGGCAGCGGCAACGCCGGGGTGGATCCCAGGGCCCCGGCAGCGTCATCCTCTGCTTTGCCCTAACACCGCCTTGCTGGCCATATATTGAACCATTTTATTAAAAATGAACAACTGCATATTTTCCCCAACTGCGTATTTTCTAGCACTGTGAATATAAACTGCAGGTGCTGCGTACTTTCCGTAAAGCCTTTTTCTTCCAGCATCCAGAACCTATAAAATAAGTACAGGTCAGAGCAGTGAGACATAGAGAGCAGTAGTACCAGCATAGCTTCCTCAGTCTTCTGGACGTGTCCACCTTTTCCAGAGTGTAACCAGGAAGACAAAGGATTTCAGATGTAATTATCTGAGACCTCCTCTCCTCAGTGCCCTGATCTGTGCAGGAGAACTGTACTTTGGTCATTTGATTTTTATTTACCCAGTTTCAAGCTAAGGGTATAATAAAGCGCATTATGCCACTTGCGTATGTGGTAATGCTGGATATTTTGCCTTTTACCATGGTAGTTGATTATAATGCACTTTTTAAGACTTGCTTTCTAAAAAAAGGAATATTTATACTTTTATGTGTTTGATTCACACAGTATAGTTTGCTGAAGTCCTGTTATTAAGTGCACTGGTGGTTACGTCTAGAAAGCAAAAAACATGCTGAGTAGTGTTTTATCAGCACAAATCTACTATTTTCACTAACCATAACAGTCAGGTTCTTCTGACTTCTAACTGCCCCCATTGTAAAAATCAGCAGTACAGTTGGGTATTCCTGGAACCCCAAATAGCCATCTGTAAGGACCTAAAACAGTTGATGGGACAAATAATTATCCCCCACCCCTCCCCCCAGAATCCAGCGTCTAATCCAAACATACCCTTCCTGAAATAATGCAGTGCCTCCTCCTGATCCGAGTAACTGGAAAACAACATGATTATAGTGGCTCCATTCGTGCCACCGTAGTTAGGGGTTTAGAGCTTGGCCTTAAGCATGGCTCTAGGTTGGGGCTTGTAAGGGAAGATTGTGCTCATGCTGCCTACAAATGCTCTTCTGACTTTCGAAAAAAAAGGAGAACACGTGTAGTGTTAATTAAATAAGAAGGCATAGAGGATACCAGAAATATTTTGTCTGCAGAAATGCAAACCAAAAAGCCTTTCGTTGCATCCTTAGTTCCTGTGGCATTCTGCCAGCTGCTCATTAGGATTAGCAGGGTTGGGATGGGGAAACTCAGAATCAACCCAAAATCTTTGACAGACCCTCCCTCCAGCCACAACCAAGCTCAGACTCTGTTTGGAGGCTGCCAGGCAGGGCTCTGCATGCCACAGCACCCCAGCCTGCCTAGCTAGGGCTGCAAGAGAAAGCATGGAAGAGGCAAGTCGGAGGCCCACAAAGCTCACGGTCTTGTTTTGAAGAAGGTGAGCGTTAACTGGAAGGTCCTGCGGCCCTCGATGCGCACACAGACGTTGAAAGTCCCACTTGAGTGGGAGTTGTTAGCATCAGCATGCAGAAGGGCAGCGTGAACTTTACGGTGTAGCTGTTTCCCTCGCGAGGGGAGGCTGCCCTGCCACCACAGGTTACAGGCAGGAGAGGCTCGCATGGCTCCTTCGAGGCCGGCAGAGTCCTGCCTGCCTGCCGGGGGATGCAGCAAGCCAGCCCCCGTGCCAGCTGTGCTGGCCGTGCCCCATCCCCAGACAATGGAGCCATCCATCACCAGTGCCTTCAGGAGAGAGTCTGCACAGCGGCGTTGTGCAACGCTTCCTGGCCACATTGGCCTCTCTGTCACCAGCACCCTGGTTTGTGCCAGCAGAAGCCGGAATGAATGTGGCCTCGCGCGTATTTACACAGTAGGTATGTGCCGGCTCCACCTGCGGGCAAATGGTAGTTGCTGACACCCCTCCCGGGCTGCAGGTAGGTGTTCGAGAAAGGGGTATCCACTGCTGGCCGCAGTTACGATGCAGTAAACCCAAGAATCTGGCTTAAACCAGCCAAAGATGGGAAATTCAGAGCTAATCCACTAACGTTCATCAGCATGAGCTCATTTATGCTACCCCATAAAATCAGCCAGTTCTCAGGCACTTGCACAGCAATGAAAGTTGTGCCTGTGCTTTTGTGGGAAGAGTTGAGTTCGCGTTCAAGGGAGACCAGTTACCCCAGGAAACACCGGAACACTGCTCTGCATTGTCAGAATTTTGTGATTTATTTTTTTAACATTATACAGACAAAATAGTGGCTATTGTGTAGGCACGTGCTGTCTATTAACAGAGATCAGGAAAGGGAAATAAACCACACATTACTGAAGAATAAGATCATGATTGTGGTCAAGTGATGGCAGAATTTTTTTTTTCTCTCTGTCAAGCTGATTTGTAAACATTCTTCAAACAACTGTGCAGACAGCAGTGCCACGGCTTCTTGAAAGGAAAGCAAAGACAAGGAAAGATTCCTCCGCACAGATGTTTTATGGTAACCTTAGAGCTGTCCAAAAGTTATCTGGTCATCTCCAGTTGTCACTGCGAGCTACGCTGCACATGTAGCCTCTTAGCAGCGCGGTGTAATCAGGCTGTAATTCATATTTTATCTCCAGTGATGATAGCTCTTAAAAATGTTTTGTGGTGTATTTGCTCTTTGATGCAAGCTAAGCTCCTGTTAGCATTAATGGGAGCAGTGTGTGCGGGGGGCGGGGGGGAGACACCTTCCCCCCGCCTTCAACTCAAGATTAATTGCATTTTGCTGATGCTTATGCTTATCACTTTGCATGGGGTGGCAAAAGCAATGCACAACTGAAAGGTTTGGGTTTTTTCAATTTTTTCTTTTTTCTTCTTGTTGTATTTTTAGTCACCTTTTTGACCAATTTTGACAGTTTGGCCGGGGAGAAGAATTGCAGGATGGGGCCGCTATTTCAGAGACTGGGTGTTTGTTCAGCCTCTTGCCATGTTTTCAGATCACTGTCTGTTTCCTGCCCTTAAGCAAGGTGACCGCCATAAAGCAAAGGGAAGCATGTGGCGAGTGTGCTCCAAAGATGTTGAAATGAATCACTTCAACCAGCTCACATTCCAGCCTGGAAACCAAACTTGCCTTTGACTTCAGATTCCCTGTGGAACTCATTTCTCTCCTCGTAGTTCCCTCTGACTCCCCTTTTGCCTGGCTTAGAGAGTGACTTGTACCTCAGAGCTGAAAGATTTAGGACTTGGGGTTTGTCTGATCCAATATTCTGGCTCCAGTGGTGGTCGGGAACAGATGAAGGGCGATAGGAAAGGCCTGAATATTTGCAGGATTTTTTTTACTGTGTGACTGCTTTGTCTTTGCAGCTGAGTAGGACCCAGGGCTGCTGGGTTACAAGTTGTTGTAGCCACCAGCTCTGGTTGGCTGATTTGGTCTGGCTTGCATGAGACGGGGTACGTCATATCACAAACATGTATTATAACTATCTCTAATAATGGTGTTTACTCTTGTGAAGCAATTACTAAGCGGCCTTGGAAAACGCACACCATGTGCAGCTAGCATTTGAGCTACGAAATTAAAAGAAGCACAGACCGAAGTTAGATGAAAGTGAACATATTTATCCATGTCAGACTTCCTACCATTTTGCACGCTCATATTGATTTCTTTTGACACGGTCTTCTTTTATTGAGTACCATATATTTTTTTTAAATCCCTTACCGATAACACTACCTGCTAAGGGCAATTGTAAAAGGAAACTAAAGTATATTAAACCTGCCTGGAGTCAAAATGTAATCTAACACCTGTAGTCTGCAATTTGTCATCACTTCATAGATACTTTTTTAATAACAGTTTTGGATTTTCCTGAGTTTTGACCTTAGGATACTGTATAATCCAAGAAAAGCAAGGAAACTAAACCACAGTCTTTAACCCAGCTTTATGGTGTCAAGGTGTGAAATCACCACCGTGAGAATGAGCCCAAAGAAAATACTTCCTTTGGAGCTGCGACTAGTACTGCAGTGTTTACCTAAATGAATATATTTTCACAAGGGAAAAAAAAAAAGAGTAGTCTAACAACCACATTTTTAAGAGGAAAGAAATGAACACAGGTGCAAATTGTAACTTCTGCTACAGTTTCTTGTACAGACATTCCTAGGAAACCTGTAAAGTGTCTTGGCACAGTGATTACGTCTAATTAATGCTCTTACCCCTGCGAGCCCCGGACTGGGAGGCTCTCAGGGTGCAAGGCTGTTTATGGCAGCAGCTTGCTGTGTTCTCCTCTTGCACATTTCTGTTTATGAAGATAAACTGCGAGAGACTGGGAGTAGTGAGTGTAAAGTTGGTTGCTTGAATAGATAATCTCCCGCAGATTATTCCTGTCAGATCTGCTAAGAGGGACAGCCCGTGCCTCCTTCTAGGTATAAGGTATCATTGCAAGGTGATGGAGGTGGTCTCTTAAGTAAACTCAACACCATAGGTAGGTACTGCCTGGGAGCGGTCAGCTTTCAGAAGGGAAACGTTGCAAATTCCAGCTACAGCTCTCAGTAAAATGCAGCTGAACACCTTCTTTGAGGGGAGACCTTATCACTCTCTACAACTACCTGAAAGGAGGTTACAGCGAGGTGGGGGTCGGTCTCTTCTCCCAAGTAACAAGCGATAGGACAAGAGGAAATGGCCTCATGTTGTGCCAGGGGAGGTTTAGGTTGGATATTAGGAAAAACTTCTTTACGGAAAGGGTTATTAAGCATTGGAACAGGCTGCCCAGGGAGGTGGTGGAATCACCATCCCCGGAGGTATTTAAAAGACAGGTAAACATGGTGCTGAGGGACATGGTTTAGGGGTGGTTTTGGCATAGGTTTATGGTTGGACTCGATGATCTTGAAGGTCTCTTCCAACCCAAGTGATTCTATGGTTCTGTGATTCTTTAGGCTTGTCCTCTCCCCTCCCTTTGACTTCAGCTAGTCCTTGGGAAAGAACTTTTCCAACAGGCTTCCTTACATGAAGCATGTAGTGAATCCCTTTTTGCATCGAGTCAAACTGGTGATAAATCCTGCTGACTCCTCTCCAGTGCTTGTAGGGGATGTAATAGATGGCTGGTGTTAGAGGGACCAAACACAGAAACTGAACCTATGTTTTGTAAAGTGCGAGTGTTCTCTCTGGCTTTTATTCTGGGCTATTTAAGCAGGCTGAAAACTTGCCCGCCTTAACATAAAAGTCCTTGGTGCGACACAGTATCATGGCTGGCTACAAGACCAATGTAAATATGAAGATAAAAAGTGAGACTCCTTCCCACTGTGGAGGAGAGAAGGCCAGTCCATTCAACTCCGCTCCGTGTGGGTTTGGGTTATAAGAATCGGTGCTGGCCAGCCCACGCCACTTGAGGTACCTGTCGGTGCTCGCTCTGTGCACAGAGGACGGCAGTGTCTGGTCAACAAGGGCGGTCTCTGTTGAAAATGCACGGTCTTGTCTTCCAAGAATGTAACATTTTTGGTATTTCTCATAGTAAGGGGCACCTCGTCATCTCAGCAAAACGGGTTGGAAAGGAGATCACATGGCGAATCCTGTCTGCAAAGGGAAGAGCCGAATAACACTATGAAACGAAAGAGCTTGGGGTTTTCACGTAGAAATCAGTTCCTGTTTCTAACTCCACTGCAATGGCTTTTCAGGCAATGGAAGGTGGCATTTCACGGAGCGAGTGTTGCCAGCCAGTGCCTCGCTGCAGGCAGTTGGTGCCCGAGGGTGTGTGTGTACCCTGCTTGGCTCCCCTTCACCACTCACGATTTTCACGTATCTAGTTCTAGCTAGAAAGTGGGTGGAAATGGAAACAAACATCAGTGGGATAGTGAATCCAGCCAAAATTAAATACAGTGCAGACACAGACGGCAATTACATGACGTTCATCATTCAGTTTGGGTTCGCTCACCTCTCTTTTCTGTGGGAACGCAGCTGTCCCAGTCTGCCGAAGTCAGGTTCCTCCTGCGGGAGCGTCCCGAGATGTGGGGAGCAGATACGTGTAAAACAGTGCGGTCATCCCTTCCCCCCAATAATTCCTGGCTTTGGATTTTAGAAAGACCACAAACCCTTAGCTTATTACAAGTAATCCTGATCACTCCTGTAATGATACACTACATTATATACTCTCCTAAACTTAATCATTCAATATCTCACTTCCTTCCCTGTAGGCATGTACTATTATATTTTACACATGGCTTCCAGCTGGTTTTCATTGTGGCCTCCAAATCATATTTCAGTACAGTGCGATTTAAGACCCGTCACTTTATCTTTTAAAGTCAACTTCCATCATATTCGTTTTCTTGCAAGTTTTCTACCAGGGCTGGTTAATTTGTTTGAGAAAATAAGTTTGTCTGTGAGGCAAAAGTCTATCTGAATGAAGCTTCATAAAGCAGCATCTTCCAGTGCCTCTCCATTTTGAAGCACTGAGAAGGCAGCCATGCCTGTAGAGTTTAAAAATGAAATCTCTTGAAGGGATGGAAAAAAATAAGTCCTGTGGGCACGGAAGGAAATCTATATCTTCACATTTGATTTGAAAGTAGATGGGGAGTCGGTGAGGAGGGAGGGAGGGAGGGGAAGTCAGCTCCAGATGGTGGTGGCTGTGGAGGAGGAGGAGGAGGCTGCCCCACCTGTGGCCAGGGAGTGGTGGGGAAGGGCACGGAGGAAGGAGAGGGGAGTGGGAAAGGAGGGCACACTGCAGCTATACTGGGACGTGCACCCTTCCGAGCCCAGGGCCAGCTTTCTTGGGAAAAGGAAAGCTAAGCGTGGCCATCGTTTTTATCCCTTCTCTCTGAAGCCCACCGTAAGCCGGGTGTTTTGTGGTAGGTCAGATGGTAATTTGGGGGGTTTATCTGCACTGGAAGATGCACTTCAGCCTGTACTTCAATGACGGAAGATCAGTGGGGTTTCCTTCTTTGCAGTACAGAAGCTGTGCAACACTGGCCCAGAACCCGAAGCGTTCTGGCAGAGCGTGCACAGCAGTGCGTGAAGCCAATGGAAATTTTACCTGCAGATTTAAGAGCATACTGGTGACCTCAAAATCGGAAAGTCTGGAATGGCCAAAAACGGGTGGTTTCCTCCATGAGGCTGTGGTGTGCAGAGCTGGCCATGAAGTAAGCAAATTGCCCATATCAACCAGTGTGTTTTACGAATGTAGTTCAAAGCAAATATTTAACAAAAAGGTAATTTAGATTTTGTATTTTATCTTGTGTCTCAACAGTCAATCAGTTTCCCATATAGAAGCTTGCTTTTTTTAAATATTAAATAGCCCATATTATCAGAAGGAAATACAAAACTGATCACAGCCTAAACCTGAAGGAAATTCTCCGCATTCATCCATTTCTCTGTATGTGTAATGTTGTGTTGCTGAAATCCTTTGTTAATGCCATTGGAAATCCAGAGCAAGCCCCCAGAATTTAGTGGAATCATGAGATTTTTCTGTTCTATATGAGTAGCTTTGGGGTTTTGTGTTGTTTAGGAAAACACCAAGTCAAATAAAATGCAATCTTTTCTAATATTTTACACCGATAACCCCTGAGTTACGTGTTTTCTTTTCTGGAGAGGATGGAGGGGTCACTCCAGAAAAGGAAGGGTTAACTAAAATTATTCTTTCCCTCCTGCTCTCAGCCCTCTCTTTGGTTGATTGCTTTATAGATGCTGTAGGCATCTCTTCATCTCCTTCAAATTAAACATTTTACTGCTGCTGATCCTGTATTGTTGGATTTTTTTCATCATTATATTTGATTGGAAGTCTTGTAACATTTTTCAGGCTGGATCGTTTCTCGTGCTATTTGTCAACTGAAGAGGGAAAAAAAAGCCCAATTCCAACTCCAACAAGAATGAACTGAGTAATTCACACTCTTTCTGGATGTGTTTCTATCTCTGTTAGCTGCTACTTGAATTCAGCTTCTGATTAGCATTGCCACTTGAGGCTTGTCATATGACACTGTGTGTAAATTCCCTGGCAGTTTATTTGTGGTATTAAATCCTTTTCTTTTTGACTGCTCTGGGCCTTACAGTGTCAGGGGACAGGACCAGAGGGCACAACAGGGGAGATAATGAAGGTAGGGGCTGCGTGACAAATTTATGGGGCCGGGTCCTTGGCTAGTGTCAGCGATCCCAGCTCTGCTGCTTTCCGTGCTCCCTGCTGATGTAGGTACGGGTCCAACCCTCGTCTGTAACCCCTCTGTTTGGAAACATGAGTCCTTCTCTTTGAAAAAAATCCACGGACAAAAAAACAATCCTCAAAGAGCAGCTGGGTGATTCAGCTCGTTAGAACATTATGCTCTTTTATTACAAGAGATGTAAGAAAACATAAACTAGAATATCCGACACTTCCATTTGAGCTTCTCCTTTCCCCCAGCTCCTTGGTTAGCTCCATGTCTACGACACCCTGAGTATTCACGTGCTTGGGAGGAAAATTAATCTATTGGCACCAAGAAACATTTGCAGCGCTTCTGCCTGCCAGCAGCTCTTGCCAGGAGCGTGGCCAGCCCTGCCTGTCACCGGTGATCACACCTGCTTTCAGCTGACGGTGTGGAGCTGCCGTCAAGCTGCCTCCTTGCTCAGGTGCTTTCCGTCACCGTCACGAGCATTGCCCTGCGGTGGCGGCAGCAGTGACTCGTGCCGCAGTCGGCAGGACGCGCAGTTGTGCGGCTGCACCTGCACGCCCTCGCCCGCGCGCCTGCTGCTCGTGGAGGCGCTGGGGACGTGGCGCTGGGTCCTGCCTCTGCGACTGGTGCTGAGCTGCAGCTGGAGGTGGAGCCCCTCTCGGCTGGCCGAGTGCCGCCTCCCGCCGCCAGGTGCAGCAGTCCTTGGCCGGGCGGCAGGTCGGGTTGTTCCATGGCATCCCCTCCGAGATGTTGTGGCTCCTTGGCCCCACGTGGGCGGTGGGCAGTGGCGTGGCCGGGGACTTCGACGTGCTTTTCAAAAACAGTGATTGGGGATTGCTGATGTTACAAATTACTGTGACAGCAACATTTGATGAAGGAAACGAATAGAGGGCTCTTCAGCACAGAGCCTTTTTATTTATTGGCATAACAGGCTGATGTTCCACAGTGAACTTCCCTCTTCTTGTAATGACTAGTGTAGCGTTCACTGGTATGTGTGTAAAATTCAGTGCAAGTTCTCAGCGCATTTCCATTATTCTTATTTTTTTCCCTTTAGAGAGCTTTAATGTAGGGTTGATTTTCCGGGTGTTACAGTTTGCAGCAAAGATGTTTTCTTCCTGGGTGGAGAGCCAGAATTCCCTCTTATTTGTGGAAGGAAATATTTATCCATATTGATTTTGGTAGCTCTGTAGCATTGAGTTCTAATAATTATTTCCCTGCGTCTGAAGAAACCTCTGGGCAAATACAGCCCTCAATTCTGTAGGGGATTTTTGCTGGTAATCTCTCTTGTATAGATTTGGTTGTAAAGAAAGCATATGGAGCTTCTCTGTATTTCTAACAATTCAGAGCAGGTACTTTTTCCCCTGGAAGAAGGGCTGCACAAGGCTCTTTGTCAGTCGTTTTAAGTGGCTGTTAGGAAGATTAAGAGCTACGTATGCTTTCTTTAAACTTGCTGAAAAGGAGATACTGCGGGTGAAAATCTGTTACAAGGCTGAAAAGCGTGTTTGCCCAGAGGGTTTCTCGGAATGGAGGGCTATAATTATTTGAACTCGGAACTCCTCAACTAGTGAGATTAATACAGATGTAATACAGAGAAATCTGTTCAAGAGACACATTAAAGCCAGCTCTGTGAAGCAACTGAAATGACTACAATTCTTCATAGAGGGGAAATCTTAACAAATCTCTGCACTTTTATTATTAATTTTTTTCTTCCATAAAGCAGCTGTGATGGCTTTTAATGCCAATTCATTATTCGGGATAAAGTAGCACATGACAATCCCACGTGTGGCTAGGCCTTGGTGGTACATGGCATCTTGTTGAAATGATGAGAGTCCCTAGCCTAAAAGCCAAGAGGAAACAAGGAGAGGGGAAAAGAGGAGCAAAGCGGGATTATGACTTGTCTGAGATGGGACAACTGGACAGTCATCACGACTATGACACCCTTTGACTTCATTTTTATTTTGGCTATTTTGCATTTCTTTTTATTGCTTGCATTTTTTATTTCTTATTTATTTAATGGGTTTATATTTTTTTTATATCATTTGCCTTTTATGTCACTTTCTTCTTTAATCTGTAATTACTGGTGCAACTGTCTTACATGTGAGAAGGGTAGTGGGAAGTGAATATGAATCAGTACTTTCCTTCACCAAACCAAAGCAGGCCCTCTGTGTAAAGACCTGTACAAGTGCCCTTAACTGAAGCACTGAGGGGCTCAGCATGTGCATGAAATCTGTGTCTGTTTGATCTTGCAGGTGCTGCACAGACAGCAGTCCCAGCCTGCGAAGGAGAATTCCCCGCCTAGAGAAGAGGCTCCTCCTCCACCCGCTGAGGACAGTTGTGCCAAAAAGCCAAGATCCCGTACCAAGATCTCCTTGGAAGCTCTCGGTATCCTTCAAAGCTTTATCCACGACGTGGGTCTCTACCCTGATCAGGAAGCCATCCACACCCTGTCTGCTCAGCTGGATCTCCCCAAACACACCATCATCAAATTCTTCCAGAACCAGCGTTACCACGTAAAGCACCACGGGAAGCTAAAAGAGCATTTGGGAACGGTGGTTGACGTGGCAGAGTACAAGGATGAGGAGCTGCTGACGGAGTCGGAGGAGAACGACAGCGAGGAGGGCTCTGAGGAAATGTACAAAGTGGAGCCTGAGGAGGAGAACCCCGACAAAAGCAAGGCGGCTCCAGCAGACATCGACCAGAGATAATGTGAGATAGGAGTGCAGCAAGCAATACATTGCTCCAAGGATTTCCTGGTTTTATTTTTATTTTTTTCTCTTTTTACTTTTTTGTTTGTTTGTTTCCATTGCGCATGANAAATATATATATATTAAAATTGCATGGGACGGAACTTTACAACCTGAAAGTATAGACTGTGAAATGAGTTCTTTAAAGATGAGACTTGTTTATGTATTAAAACCACTTCACAATGAGTTGCTTTGGCTTTTTGATAAACTGCCGCCTGCTCTCAGGGTGTGGTGACTATTTTTGAATTCCTATTTATTTTCTATGTTTATCCCTGATTTTTTGTTTTTCATTATTATATGGCTTCCTATCTGGCAACTTGATGGGTAATTTTTGAGGTATGTATTTAAAGACGTAAATCAACACTGCCAAAAAAAGAAAAGAGGGAAAAAAGAAAGAAAAAGATCNACAGACAGCAGTCCCAGCCTGCGAAGGAGAATTCCCCGCCTAGAGAAGAGGCTCCTCCTCCACCCGCTGAGGACAGTTGTGCCAAAAAGCCAAGATCCCGTACCAAGATCTCCTTGGAAGCTCTCGGTATCCTTCAAAGCTTTATCCACGACGTGGGTCTCTACCCTGATCAGGAAGCCATCCACACCCTGTCTGCTCAGCTGGATCTCCCCAAACACACCATCATCAAATTCTTCCAGAACCAGCGTTACCACGTAAAGCACCACGGGAAGCTAAAAGAGCATTTGGGAACGGTGGTTGACGTGGCAGAGTACAAGGATGAGGAGCTGCTGACGGAGTCGGAGGAGAACGACAGCGAGGAGGGCTCTGAGGAAATGTACAAAGTGGAGCCTGAGGAGGAGAACCCCGACAAAAGCAAGGCGGCTCCAGCAGACATCGACCAGAGATAATGTGAGATAGGAGTGCAGCAAGCAATACATTGCTCCAAGGATTTCCTGGTTTTATTTTTATTTTTTTCTCTTTTTACTTTTTTGTTTGTTTGTTTCCATTGCGCATGATCCATGTGCAAACCGAATGAATTCAGCATTGCCCGATCAGACATCGCCTTGACACAGACACTCGAGTGTTACGCTTCCTACATTTGACTGAAGTAATCATTGTAATCACATAGGATTATGCCTTCATTAATCTTGCACTTATGAAAGGGACATCTAGCAAGTAAATGGGAAGAAAAAGTCCTATGAAATCCATGAAGGAAAATTTACAACTTTGTGTGTATATATATATATTTACATAAAATATATATATATTAAAATTGCATGGGACGGAACTTTACAACCTGAAAGTATAGACTGTGAAATGAGTTCTTTAAAGATGAGACTTGTTTATGTATTAAAACCACTTCACAATGAGTTGCTTTGGCTTTTTGATAAACTGCCGCCTGCTCTCAGGGTGTGGTGACTATTTTTGAATTCCTATTTATTTTCTATGTTTATCCCTGATTTTTTGTTTTTCATTATTATATGGCTTCCTATCTGGCAACTTGATGGGTAATTTTTGAGGTATGTATTTAAAGACGTAAATCAACACTGCCAAAAAAAGAAAAGAGGGAAAAAAGAAAGAAAATGGAGAAACAAATCAGGGCACCTTAAAAAGAAAACTAGTAAGTTAAAGTACTTTAAACACAATGCACACTTAAAAGGATACAGCATGTTCCACTCTCCAGACAGTCCTTTCCGTAGTGAACAGATGAATTTTCGTGGGATTCAGAATGACTAAAACTGAAATTCAGTGCATAGAAGACTTGCCTGCAAACGAGGTCTTTAGAGAAAGAGAAGAAAGATGATGTGTTGAGATTTGATGTATGGAATTCATACTATGAACCACATTTTACTGTGGATTTTATTTACCTGTTCTCTGTTTCAGATCTTAAACTTTATAAGCTTCCTTCTTGTTGTTGCTTTTTGTTTATACTGAGGTGAAACACACACGCGCGCGCGCACACACACACGCACACACACAAGCGTAAAGTTACATTGGGACACAAAATGCCACGCTCCCCACAGTACCGTCCAGGTAAATCGCTGGCAGATGGAGGGTTTGTGTTGCTGATTCCCCCCTGCCCTCCTCGCCAGCCTCCCCCGTCTTTCCGTGTTAGCTGGGCTTCCTCCGCGTCATGCGGTTTTGCACCAGCGAAATGAAGTGTTTTCAGCCGCGGGTGGCCCAGGCTGCAGCCCACCTCCGGCCCGCGGCCTCCGAGGGGCGGGCGCTTGCCACCCTCCCCGCCGCAGGGGCCCTTCGCCCCCAGCCGCCCACCCCCTTGTCGTGAGGGTTGGGCTGTGGCCCCGCTAGCAGCTACGTTACATCAAGCAGCGCTAACACCGCCTGGCTCTTCCAAGGCACGAGCACTAAAGCTGCAATCTACTATAGCACCCGCCCCTTCCGAGGCACTGTGTCGAAGGAGACACCAAGTAGCATCTACTTTTCGCTTCCGTGCAATGGTTTCCGAGGCGAGGCCTCACCTTTGCCGCTCCTGCAGCCGGATTGATTTCAGATGCCTGTTCAAACCGCAATCATAACCGTACCAGCATGGCTTCTGGCTTTTTTTCTTCCTTTTTTCACGCGGGCTTTTCATGAAGAGACCTTGACAGAGACCTCATGCAATATCACTTTGAAAGTTACTTTCCGTTTACTACACCAGGCAATGTAATATAACTGTTAATACTATTTATATATTTGAAAGGTATAAAAGGTAGGAGTTAAAAACGAAAAACAAACCTCTATGTGTAGATATTTACTCAGAACAGACAATATACAGGGAGAAGACGTTGCAATACAAGCTAATTCTAGCTGCTCAGTAACCTCTGGAGTTTTTAAGGGATTTTTTTTCAAAACTAACGTTTGAAACATAAGAGTATCTCTGCATAAATTTCATACACCTTTGCAAAATGATGGTGGGTTGCTTACTTAACGCCCCTTTCGCTCTTCATCCTTTATTTCTGTAGTACGCTGCAGCTTTAATCAGAATTTCAGCGGTTGCTGCTTTATGTTTCTCTCAGAGCTACTCTTTCAAAACTGTCTTCTTATCCTGTAGCTGAAATCACTCCATACATTTGAAAGGAAACTGAATTTTGCCAAGCTACGTAAGGTTGTTCATCTGATGATGGCATCAACATTTGGTATCTTTTACACTTCAACCAAAAATTTTATTAGGTATTTTTTCAATGCTGAGTCTTGCCTTTTTATTTTTAATTTCACTGCCAATTTTGCAGTGGTTCTAAGTGAATCTGTGGGCATTTTAGCCTGTGGTCTTGCCAGAACTTTGCGAATTACAATGCATATATGTCTATTTATTCAATATCCATCATATAATATCTATTTGGAGAAAGAAACTTTTCTTGTAGTGCCTCTTAACAAAGCACAATTTTCCGCCTTTTTTGTGAAATAAAAAATAAAAAAAACAAATTGTGTTTTATTGCGGTATCAACAATGTGAATAAGGATTAACATATTGTAAATGTTCTTTTTTCCATGTAAATCAACTTTATCTTTGTTATCACTAAGTGATAATTAATTTTTAACTTATGTGCATTGTTAGGCTGTTAGAATTTTTTGGTTGTTGAAATAAAACGCATTCAATAAATATGACTTAATTTGTCAAGTAATTTACTGGGCCTTTTTTTCTTTTCCGATGAGTTTAAGTGGAACAAGGTCTGCAAAATGGAGGGGGCATATCAGCATATTGAAAAAGGAGTTGATGGGTGCTATTGGGGTTTGAAGACGTGCCTAACTCCCCTGGGGGTGGCACAGCTGGCCAATCTGGATCACCTGTGACTCATCTGTTGTGTTACTGGCTTTTTATGTACACGTATGTGCACACACAGAGAGGCTCCGGCGGGATCAGGGGGAGGGTGTGGGTGCCGTCAGCCTGTCAGAGAACACACTCAAAACACACACATAAAGATCCACTTCCAGTCTGCTGTCTTCTTTCGCTAGTAGATTTTTTCTGTTTATAATTAAGAAGCCACAAATGACTGCGTGTCAGGAAACTTTTGGAGCACACATGTCCATGGTTAATGGACATAATAAAAGGCTTTATTATATTTATAGCAGGGCATCCTACTGAGTGTCTAGAGGAATGCCGGAAGGATTGATGTATCTGAGAAATGTGTGAAATGATTTTGGGGAGAATACAGATAAATGGAAAAAATTGCTCAAAATTCTTAAGCTGACAAAGTGGTGAGTGCCTGGATTCAGTCCTAGCAGACAGATCATATACTGCACATCAGACTCGACTTGTCTAGGAATTGAGGTAGAGCAATTTTAAAAGCATTTATTATTTTTTCTGTAGTTCCAATGCAATAGCTCTTCTTTTTGTGGCTTATTTACACCCTATATAAAATATCTATAGGAAATATCTTGAGGAGAAACAATAATAAGGGAGGGGGGAAAATAACCACATCTTTGGATACGTAGCCACCTGCTTGTCACTTGAGCTTAATCCGAGACCAAATGAAAACAAGCGTCTTTCTGTCTGCTCGGGGAATGTACGGGCACCTGGAAGTCGTGCGCAACGGCGTTTGGTTGAGCGCTGTTCGCCGGGGCGCTCCCTGCACTCACCCCTGAGGGGGCCCTGGGCTGCCGGTGCCCTTTCCATGGGAACAGTGGGCTGGCACGGGCAAGTTCAACAAACCATCCCCATGCCAGAGATGCAGCCTGTTTGTGTCAGTAAAGGGCTGGAACTCACCACACCGGGAGGCTGGCACTGGCGAGCTGCTGCTGCTCTGAACTGCGGGCACAGCCCTGACGTGCGAGGCAGGCAGGCCAGGCCTGGGTTCCACTGGTCTTCATGGGCGTGGGAGCTCACAGAGCACGAACCGGCCTTGGAATCTGCGCCCCTGCCCCGGGCAGATGCTGGGAAGATGCTGATGGTGTTGGATTGGGTGTCCTTTTCTGCCTGCCAGCGGGACAAGAAACAAAAGGAGAAGCAACCCTCACTTCGCTGACAGACAATTTTATACGTGGCTCTGTGTGCGTGTGTAGCTAAATAATATTTAGAGAAAGACACACTCACACACGCACACATATTTTAATTGGGGGGAAAAAATCCTATAAACATATGGGTTCTTCTTCCAAACGGTAAAAAAAGTCATTTAATAGCTGCTATAGTAGAAATATTTCTATTAATGCTTCTACTTTTCTATACTTTACATGCTGCTGCTCCTATTTGTTGTTCATGTTTTAGTCATCCAGACATATGTATTTCCAATTTCAAACCTGTGTGAGTGAAAAATAAACATTTTAAGATTAGTTTAAAACAGTTTTAAGATTATGAACATACTGTCTATTGCCTGAAGTTCATTGTTGCTTAGATAAAAGTATCCGCTCAATCTTTTCCTGCTTACTTAGTAACCAATTATTTGCTCTAGACTAAATGGATTAGAATCCTTTGTTGATGAAATTTTGTTTCTATCCTGAACCTATTAAACATGGAGGGATAAAAGCTAGATATATTTGACAGTGAGCAAATGGCATCTTAAAATCATAAACGAGTCATTACAAAAAATCTCCACTTACAATATGAAGGGCAGTTATTAATTAAAGATGCAGTTTTAACTTATTTATAGCCATTAAAAAAACATACCAGTTTTAACACAAAATAACACAAGCCAAGTCATCCCAGGGAGGGATGCTGGCAGCCTGAGACTTGGGGAGCAGGCAATGTGACAAAGCCAACGGGGAATGGCAAATGCAGGCCACCCTTGGAACCTCTGGAAAAGTTCACGGAAGGAAGGATGGGAAGAAGTGGCTCTGGAATCCCTGCCAAGATCCCCTTCTTTTTGGTCACAAACAGTTCAGGAGTGTGAAAGTTCCACCTCACTGTGCCGGCAGGAAACCTGTGCGCTCGCTCCTTGGCTGTGGTGCAGACGGAGGGGAGCTTGCCAGCCAGAGAGCGTGCTGAGGGTGAGTCAGCCCTACTTCAGGCAAAAAGATGATACGGGTGAGGGGGAGAGACGGCAGCAGTTCAAGCGCAGATTTCTGCAGGCTTTCCCCTCCTTCCAAAATTTTTGGTCACTGATGGCCAAATGCTGGTGTTGGTCAACCGGCGGATGTGGCTCACCGGAGCCAGGGGGAATAAAGGTAGGGGGAGGCGCGCGAGGCTCAGGCTGAGCCGGTGAGCTGTGGCTCCTGAAGCCTTGGCTGGTTTGGCTGTGTGAAAGGCTGTCCTGCTGCTGAGCCGCTCACTGCTGCCGGGGCTCCACCACACTCCGGCCCTAAAGGCAGCGTGTGCTCAAGGCAAGAGTCACCCCCTCCGTCCTGCGTCAGTGCTTCAGGAGCTACAGCCAGTTCCCCCAAAGAGGAGTGGTGGAACTTACCCTTCAGAAAGGGTCTGGTCTTGATTTGAAGACCTCGGGAGCTGGAAAATCTACTGTTGCCTTCTCAGTAGTTCGTTTGAATGGTGGTTTCTGTCCCTGCTAAATCTGTCCCATATTCTACAGGGAATTTGTCTGGCTTTCCCTTCCTGGTTTTGTTTTTTGCTAGGCTATTCTCTTCTGTGTGAAAGTCCCAGGTACTGAAGGAGAGTTTTTTTCCCTCTGAAGTAGCTGCCCTGATCAGATGAATTTTCTTGACTTGCGGCCTTAGCGCTCAACTGAGGATGATTGTGGCTATTTCAAATAAAAGTCTGCTTTAGCTAGTGACGGAGTTCCCCCCTGTACTCTTTTTGAGAGTGCATCAAGATAAAAACAGAAAAAGAAGGTTTTTAATAAAAAGGCTATTTGCTGCTTGTGAACCTTCAATGTTCACAAATATTACCTGTCACTGTTTAAGTTACGTAGTTTTATTCTGCATATACGATACATAATTGTAGCTTTTCATCTCATCTAAACAACCACGAGAAATGACATACCTTGGCATGGGGTGAAGATCTCCAGAGAATGAAATGTTCTCAGAAAAGATACTTTATTTTTATGACCAATCTTAATGAATAATGTAATTTCCAAGAACAGAAATGCAGGTAGTGTTCTTACCAGGTGACATACAGGAGAGGAACAGGGTGGGTTAAGTGCTCCTCCCAAGACCAAGAACTGTAGGGCTGCTGTAAAGGTAGGGATTATGGGACCTGCATGAATAGCAAGGTACCTGGGTGGGCATAGATGGGGCTCCTGCATCCTGAGAGACAGGTCAGGTGCCTTCAGACAAAAATCAGAGCCCTACTGAAGTAAAACAGATGTTTTTGCTTTATAAGGTAGCTCAGAGACCCAGACACAAGAAAGATATTGGCAAGCGAAGATGAGAAGATAATTTCTCCTTTGTCTCATGCAGCATTTCCACACTTGAGCAAGAATAATGGAAGGAGAATTTCTAGTTCTGGAGCAATGTTTGAAAGTGTTTCAAAGCACTTCGTGCCTCTGTCACTGCCAGGGCCTGGCATGCATCCCCATTCCAGGAGTTTACCTGGCTGAGACCCAGGTCAGCTCCTTTGCTGGCAAGAGCTGTGGTGAAGCAAGCGATAGCCACTAGGAATGAGCCTCATCTGAGCTACCAAAGTGAGACCAAGGATGAGTGTGCCCGGTGGGGGGCCACGGCGAGTGGCTCTGAGGGCCCCATGCTGCAGGTGTGGGGAAGTTTGCAGACCTGCTGCTGTTACAGCACCAGACTAAATGTGCCACCGGCCAATGTCTCCTCTCTGAGTGACTCTGGGCTTAACTTTCCACCTGGGACTTTCTGAGGGAGCGACTTCCTTCAGGATGGAAAGTGCCAGCCAAACACAAAGTAAGTGCACATGCATGCACCACAACCCTTCCGAGACAAGAAGAGCTACAGAAATATAATATCCCCTGTGTGGACCCCTTCAGAGGAAGAGGCCAGTCTCAGCCTTATTAAGATGTTGTCAGCAGGCCTGTGCCTGCCTGTTTCTTAACCCATGTGCTGCAGGTCTATAAAGCTCATGTTTGAACGGATGTGCTTCACGCCACGGTAGGACTGTGAAGTACAAAGTTAAATGCTGACATTACCCCAAAGGGCAACTACTCCCAGAAAAGCAATTTTCTATTATAGTTCTTCTCCTCTGTTCCACACCGCATTTCTCTAGGCACTGCAGAGCTACTAAGGGTAGCAAGAAACGCTGTTGGAGGTAATGTTGTAGCCTCCTCAGACACCCAAAACTCAGCTGAGCCGTTTTGTCCACAGTTGTACAAAGACACTGCAGCTCCTCTGTCCTACTTTGTTACTATGCTTTTCTTTTATAAGGACAGACGTGGGAGAAAGGCTGCTGGAGGGATACCATTCAAGGTTGTGTAAGCCAGCATGATGCTAAGAGCAGCAGAGCTGCTCTGTCATGGCCTCAGGACACCTACTCCTAGCTTGAAATAACTGAGCAACCTGAGTGTGAGAGGCGGTGCCTGAGTGGCAACAACCACCATGATGTCCCCAAACGCCTTTCTTACAAATAGACTTGAGAGGTAGGAACACATGCCCTTGGCTTCAAGAGGAGAGGGACCAGCTCCTTCTTGCCTCAATAGACTGTTCTTTGCTTGCACAGCCTTGGTCTATCTTTACTGTGTGATGAAACTGTATGCTACACTCATCACAGTCTCAGCTGTATATGAGAGAGGACCAGAAGAAGCATTTGGCATGTGTTACCCCTCAGGGGAGGACAAGATGCAGCAGATTGATCTCATGGACATGAAGGGGACTCTTGCAAGGGAAGTAGAATAGGACATGACCAGCAAATGCAGTCCTTCACCACAGGGTCCAGCCATCGGGTTCACAAACCAACCAAGACTCCTCTGTTTGTATTTAAAGGCTATTTTTCTCCTCTATTTGTATTTAAAGGCTGTTGCAGAATATCATTCCCTTAATGGATCTCTTTTCACAAGTCATTTAGCATCATTTGTTCTGTGTCAACATTGTCCTTTCATTTAGTTTCCCCCACCCAGCGTCCCCTCCTGACCTCTGGCCACCCATCACCAAATATATTCATAGACAGCAACTGCACCTCCTGCAAGCTGAGCATCACTGCACCGAGCCAGTTTAGCCCTGTCCCATCATGGATGTTTGTGGCTGGCTGTTACCGAAATGACAGGCAGGCCTGTTGTTTCCAGTGCTTGCCTGTCCAGTGCAGGGCTGCAGGCCCTGGCCCTGCGCCGTGCCAACTCAGCCCTGTCACCACAGGCCTCGGCCATCCAGCGACTCCTCACACCTCAGTAGGTCCACCCGGCTCTGGAGCCACGGGAGCTGCCTACATGCTCCCGCTCTTGTGCCACAGTCATTTAAAGACAACATAAGGCCCGCCTGGGTCCTGACTGCCAGCATGGTGGAAGCTGCCTTCAGCCCAATGGTCTGACAATCCCAAACTGGCCTGTGGGTGCCTGCGCCTCCTCATGCTGCCCTCCCTGGCAGCTGCTTCCCTGCTGCTGCTGAGATGGGCCTCAGGCACAGCCAATTGGGAGAGGTGCTGCTGGTGCCCCAGCCAATGGGATGGCGAAGAACCAGGGTGGGTGGGGTGAGTGTGCTGCTGAGGTGTTGGTGGTGGTCGCCCTGGCGGCCATTTTAGCACCCCTGGCGGCCATCTTAGTCATGTCAATCACCCGTGGAGACCACGGCGCTGGGACCGCCCAGTCTCATCACCGCCAGGGCCCTCCCTGCCGTGAGAGGGGGTGCCCGGGACAGGCACGGGTCCACTCTGCCCAGGTCTCCTGCCTGCGGAGCTGGGGGTCCCCCTAGCATGAGGCTGCCAGGCCCCGTGCAGTGGCATAGGCACAGCCCTGTCCCACCAAGCGCCCCGACGGGCTCTGGCAGCATGCTTCAAAGGCAAAGCTCATCCCTAGAAGAAAGACAAGTGCTTGCAGCTGCCCCAGTAATGAATGGCTGGGACACAATCCAGCGCAAAGGCAAGCCCGTACTCCAGCTCTTAGAAAACTTCCTCAGCACACAAGGGAGAAAACAAAAATGCCCCATGCAAGTGAGGTAATGAAAGACCGCAACAAATAGCTACCAGCAAGAGAAGCACATGTATTAATCACAAGTGACTTGGAAGGTAACTGGAGTCATTAACTTTTCTCTAAATGCACAGAGATGACAAAACATGGGTTGTGAGCATATAGGACACAGACCATGGTACAATTATCCAGTGAGGCCAGCTGCTCTCTGCAGGAAACGAACCCCAGTATAATGTGGGCAGATAAACAGCGTCATTCAGTCCTACATGACCACAGGCGCTGGCTACCCTGCCCAGGCCGCCGTGGCCCCCCACACCAGTGTGCCTGGAGCTGACAGGAAGTATCCATTCTAAAAAGTGAGCAGGACTGCGGGGCCGAGAGGTAAGCCCACCTGCAGCAGCCTGCTGAGACCTCAGCTTTGCCCTGGCTGGAGACAGTCCCCACCAAAAAGAGGGAGGGGCTGTAAGTAGGCCTCTTCCATTAAGGGTTTTACCTTTTATAGTCCCTTGCCCACCATACGGAACTGGGCCGTGTAGTGCTGCCTCAAGGGAGCACTAGAAATGAAAGACCTGGGAAATGTCTGCTGCTATAAACTCACAGGGCTGTAGGGGCTTCTTCAGGCCTCCAGTCCACTTAAAACCACAGAGGATTTGACCCAGTGGCTATTTTTATTCCTCTGGCTGACTTTTGCTGTCACTGTGTATGGCCAAGAAGCTCTCTCGGCCTTTGACAAAACCCTCTGCTGTTCTAGTGCCTTGTGTGTTTTATCTCAAAGGCCTTGGGGTCTTTTCCTCTTCCTTGTTGTCTTTAAAAATGCCTGTGTGGCTGCTGGGTGAATGTTGGTTTCATAATTGATGGACGTGGTCTTGGCAATCTCCTTTTTAAGAGCCATTCCTTGTCACATAAATATCATCTATCAGTGCCCATTGTCTTTATAGCGATATTGAGCAAACAGTTTTATTTCCAATCAGGACATCACACATTGATCTAAACACTCATCTGTAATGGATCAATTTACATTAGGAGAGCAGTATTGCAGCATTGCTGTTCATTATATTGAAAGAAGTATATGTTTAGTTACAGGCTAAAATCAATTAAACATCCCTGTGCCTTTTGCTGTGAGAAAGTCAACAAGCCAGTCTGTCTTGGACAATTATCCAGCTACAGCTCCTTAAAAAAAGGGCTTCAAGCATCATCTCCTTCCTCTGAGTTCTCGACTTCTCCTTCAGAGACCTCTTCTGCAATGTTTTGCTTGTTGTGCAGTCTGGTAAAACACTCTCATTGAAAATGCACACAAGGAAAATGAAGGCAGTCTTGCTGCTGCTGTTGTGGAGGGGGCTTTCTCAGGGCCATGCAGAGTCATGCATCCAAAAGGGAAACCTGCGCTTTCACCAGAAGGCTGCCTGATAACACGTGATGGTGTATGTGGGAGATGCGGAAAAATGTAGATGATGCTGTTTGTATCTTCATGGGTGAGATCATTATTTCCAAGTGGCCCTGATTTTGGGGGAGGAGAAAAGGAGGAATTGGGAGGTGGGGAGGAATTTGTACATTGCTCTGCTGTTTCTTGCCTTACTGCAAAAGACAAGATTGCAAGGAGTGCTGGAGGCTTTCTGACAAAGGGAACACGATTTCAGCTGATGATGTAGCTGCAGAGAGAGTAGGAACCTGCAATTTCAAAAGCAAAACACATAGGGGAACTGCAGGGCAATGCAATGATGGGATTTGAGGAGCACCTCTCTCAGGGCTTTGGTGGATGTGGTGGTGGCAGATTAAAGTATTTCCTGCCCCAGCCCTCTGCTAGAGGCCAGTGTCCTCAGTGGCAGAAGGGAGCATGTGCTTGTGCCCTGCCTGCTCCACGCTGTCACCACGGCAGAGCCAGCGAGCAGCTGGGCTCTGGGCTGCTCTGCCCGATCACCAACTGTCTCCCCACTGGCTTCTGGCAGCCAGCTGCAACTGGCTAAGCTCACGGGCTACAGTGAGCCCGTGGCCATTGTGGTGGCGCTGGGGAGGCCAGTCCAAGCCCTGACACTCCCACACTAGGTGACTGTAAACAAGAATTTTCGCATTTCCTTGTCCAAAAACTCTGATAAACAGGTAAAAGTGATCAGCAGGGATAGGTTCTTAACTTTGCGGTAAGAATCTCCTCATGACTGTGTGGGCCTGTGTTGTAGAGGACTTCTACAGCCTTCCTATTTTATAGATGTATATGTATGTATATACGTTTTTTTTGGCTTGAGACTTTGCCCACTCCTCCTCTACCACCCAGTCTGTTCCAGCCCTTGTCTTACTCTTTCATTACATGCACAAAACACTGCTGCAATGCTAATAATAATAATGAGAGGGAAGGAATAGTAGATATTACAAAGCTTATTAAGAAATTGATCTTTGTTTTGCTCTTGAATAAAGAGGCAGACCTCGAAACTACTGAAGCCATTCAGTTAATTGGTTATTGGCTCTCTTGAGTGATTATATCCACCCTGGTTCCACCAAGTTCAGCAGGTCTTGTGCTGGTCAATTAGCCTTTGGCATCCAGGAAGGGAAATGCTTCATTCAGGTTTTCTCAGAGCCTGTTTGTGTAGCATAAGGTGGACTGAGCAGGAAAGGTTCCCCATGGGCAGCAGGGAAACTTATTAGCGCTCACAGTCTGAATCCTGCCCTTGAACTGTCCCCAAAGGACATTTTTGCCTGTGCCCTGGCGCTCTGAAAAAGTGGATGCTGTTAAGTGGAAGAACCTGCCCCAGGGACTGCACTGCAGGAGGACAGCCAAAGCAAGAGGGTTTTTGAAGGACCGCAGTCATTTCCTCCAGCGTGACCTTTGCCCAGTGTATTCTAGGGCCTGGTTCTCCGGCGGGCTGAGCAACGCCAGCAGAGCCTGAACATCATTTTTTTTGCCGGCTGCGCAGATGGATGCCCTATTGCTTGGTCACAGTTGGTCTGCAAACTCACTAATCACTACTGCTCTGATTCCTTCGGCATTACCAGGGCTATGCAGAGCTAAGCAGCTGACGCCATTTAGTGGCTTTTCCTACAGAGTACTCAGTCCTGCCTTCACCGCTATGGCTTGCTAAAGGGCTCCAACACTTGCATTGCTGTGATGCAGACCCTGTAATAATAGTTGGTTACATTCAGAGAATTCAGTTCAGATTTTAAAACCTCATCAAATAGTTAATGACTGACTATTTCAACACAGCAGTTCCTGCAAGACTTGGGAGAGAAGAGAGAGAGATGGAAAAGTTATTCATGTCCCATCTGTCTGGAACGCTTGTCCCCTCCCTCCCACCCACTGAGTCACTTCCTCCCTTTATATCTCACTTAAAATTTTTCCTTTCCCCTTTAGCTTATGATTAACAGGCACTCACCCTCTGGTAATGGTTTCTTTTTTCTGATGCAACGATTGTTAAGGTTCTATAGATAAATAGAGTATATTGTCTTGCAAATGCATGTATGGGGTGGAATGTGGTATATACTGCATATATGGCCATGTAAATGAATATATCAACCGCTGCTACATCTAGCTGGTGATCCAGCTTTCCAGACTGAGCTAAGGAACTTGCAGTGTACTGCCATGCTTATTTTGTCCCTGCTGCCTAAAACACAGTGGTGAGGTGCGCAAGGAGAGACACGTTTCTTGAACTGTGAGGTGGAGGTGTTTTACAGCAGCAGCAACCAGCCTAGAAAGGGGTTCACTCACCTCTGGGACTTGACCCAGGTGGGTGTGTGGGATGGAGCCACGTGTTTAAGTGCCTCAAGGTGTGTTTGTGAGGGGGCTTGGCTAGCCCAGCCCACTGCCTTGCTGCCAGGGCTTAAGAGGGATCTCTTTTAATTATCAGGTAGCGAAGGACTCTAGAGGAGAGTGTCATGCCATGTAAGAGAAGGTCTCCTCAGCAAGAAGTGCTGCAGCTTGTGGGTATGTGCTGGCCTGGTACAGAAGCAGGGGAGTATGAGCTACCTAGAGCCTTCTGATGGAGGAGCATGCTGGTGGGTTCACCCTGGAAGCAACTAGGGTAAGGAGGAGTAGCCTGGGTGGCTTCCTGAGCAAGCATGTAAGATGGTGGTGAGTCTGTAAGCTGTGGAGTAGGTGAAGGTGAGGAAGGGGAAACCTGAACCTCCTTGAACAGGTTATTTGGCTTACTGGAGTTTCCCTAGCAAAGGGTGAGAACATGAGGCTTTATGTTATGTACTGCAGAAACCTTTTCTATGTTCTACCTGCTTCAGCTTTCTTGCACATTGCTCAAAGATAGAGCATTTTACCTACTTGGCACTTGTTTTGTGGTGGTACAGGGAATTGTTTCTCCTCAGGGATATCAGGTTGACACTATTCAGAAAAAAACCCCAATTGTTTTGTTTTAGAGCCAAACACTTGAACAGTTATATGTGAATGGGGGAATTTTCATCCCAGAGAGATGCCAGCATCACTGTGTTCAGGTACTAGTTGTTGCCTTCTTTTGTAATAAGATCCCACCAGCTTTTCTGGTTCCAGTCAGTTGGCCATAAGCTGATGGGTGCTGCAATAACCTGGGTGGTACGTCCACTCTGGGATACACTGAAGGCTGGGGCACAGATGTGTCACAGAGCCTCTGCAAAGAATCAGCTTGGCTCCTGTTGGAGGCTTTAGCTGCATGCAGGTCCTGCAGAGCCCTGGGCTGGCTCTGTGCCAGCCTCCCGGTTCCAGAAGCTCACTGCAGGGGTGCCTGGGCTGCCTCTGTGCTGGGCTGGCAATGATCCATCAGCACTTTTTTCTGGCTCTGACTCCATGTCCTGTGAAAGTAGCTGTCCTGTCCCCAGACCTGTGCAGAGCTGGGACTGGGCTCATGAGCCATGGCCAGGCCTCTCAGTATTTGGTATCTGAGAAGTATCTTCGTCTTATACACGTGGGTGATGGTGCAGGAGGGCTGAGACAGGTCCATGAACCGAGGGTGGGACTGTATTTGCTGTAACTTCACAAATCACGGACCAGTGTACACTGAAACAGTAGTAGTTTCCCTTGAAGACCTGGGCTGGGGAAGAATACATGGGTCTTGTGGCTTTTATGACACCTAATAGGAGACTGTAAAATAGACACTGAATTTTATTGCATTGATGAGTCCAAGGATGGTGTGCTGTGTTAGTGGAAGCTGAATAACCACTAGTGCTTATGTTGCTGAGTGTTTGGGGTTTTTTTTTAAAAGGCAAGTTTGGTAGTCTATTCTCCCATGCTTTTGCTCTGGTGGGTAGCTATGCATTCTTTAGAGAATTCCTCTTCTAGCTTATTTATTGAAACAATTTTGCACATATGCATGTGGGGACAGCAATAGCTGCTCTTGTATCATGTGGCGAATGAAATTAGTATTTCATTTGCACCAGGGCAACCTTTGGAAATAAGACAATAGCCTCAGTTGTTTATTTCCCTGAGAGATGTTAACGATTAACTCTGAAAAGTAATTCTTCTGTCTGTCCTACATAAACTTTCATAGCTCTGTGCAACAGTGAGATATCTTTAGGTAGTATATGGCTTGCAAAAAGCTAAGCTCTGTAATGTTACTGTGCAGATAGATTTGGCTGCTGGAGAACTACTTCAGACTAAGATTTTAGTTCTGCCAGCTGGCAGAAGTGATCATATATGTAAAACCTTAAGCTGAGCCAGAAAAACCTGAGTTCAAATCTCTTGCCAGGGATTATAGGATAGAATGATTAACCTGATTTTATATTTTTGGATAACTATCAAGTGCCCGAATATTTATAGTAATAAATGTCTTCCATATGTGCTGATAATGCATCCATGGAGTGCACTAGCATGATACAGTTATTGTCTTACTTGAAGATGCTAATTATAGCTAATCCTATAGGCACATGAATCGTGAAACACTGGCCCAATTTCTGCCAGCTTCTGAGATGCATCTGACTTTGCTCATGTGAGCTATGCAGGTCAGCAGAGAGCCCAAGGCAAAGTTCCAAGAGTGCTGAGGATCCTGACTTCTATTTTCAGAAGAGATATAGGCACTTGATATTTAAGCACTTAAAGCTGCAGGTGGGCACTTTACCAGCTTATACCTTCTGAGACTTATTAGTAGGTGCCTGGCTGCATCTTGAAGTATCAAGATGCCACTGAAAATATAGTCTTGAACCTACAAGCCATTAGCATGTAGCCCTATCATCCTCCAAGTCAAAATTGGTAGGGGGCACTTAAGTTCCTAAATTTATTTGGTGTCTACTAGACTGGTACAACAGACATGCTTGGAGCAATGCTGGTGCCTGTAGGGCTGACTCAGTATGCTACTGAGGATGCTTAGCTACTGCAGAGATGGTGCTTCTCTGGGGATGTGGTGGCTTACCAGGTCAAGCTCTTAAGCACACCTTAACGTAATAAAACCTCTTCAGTGCATGACTGTAGAGCTATTCTCCATGTGGTTAGAAAAAGCAAGAGAGGAACTGTATGGAGGTTATAATGTTGCAATAAGAAGGCTATAAAAACAGAGAAAGGGAGACTAAACCAACGTTTCAGTAGTTTTCTCTTCTCTTGAAATAGAGGTAAGCCCGCCCAGACGTCTTCCTTTTAAATACTGACTACTGCATCTGTTTTAAACCAAAAATAATACCTTTTGATTGGAAATGTTTCAATAACATTATTTGTGCATTTTATTGAGGCAGAGGTTGCAATTATTAGAGTCACCAGGAATTTCAGACATTTAAACACAGCCTTTATTTCTCCAGAGTAAACCACATCCCTGTGCAATTATTCTTCTATCTAAATGCCTTCAAACCAACTCCTAAACCAGATCTGACTTTTGTTGCTGGTGGTCCCTCTTACAAGTCGGCCCTTGAAACGAACATACAGCGCTAAACAAATGCTGAAGAGGGAGGTTGGCCTGATTCCTGGGGATGCTGAGGGAGGCAGAGCCGGTGCAGGATGCAGCCTTAGGTAGATTCTGCGGCTCTGAGCAAGCTGCTGTTGGTCTGGTCAGGTACTGTAGTCTGGGCCCTGCAGACTTTTAAAGAATAAGAAGTGTTTGCCTGGTCATGGAAACTGCCCCTTCACTCCTGTGATCTCTTTATGGCTTTTCTTTCAGCTGGCTTCTCACCAGGAGGCAAACAACTGCGTCTGTGGCAGAGAAGGGACTTGGCTGAACAGCCAGAATGCCCTTGCCCCAGCATAGTCTCGGTGTTGCCACCTAATGTTTTCAGTAAACGTTTTTGGAACTTTGGTTAAAAAACTGAGATGGCTAAGGAGCCTCTAAGGCCTGAATCCGCTTTGTTTTCTGGCCTCTCTACATCCTCTATTGGCAGCACAGGGGCTAGGCATTTGAGCACTTTTGGTTTCAGTTTCTTGATCGTTCCAGCACAGCGTAAATAAAAATTTGGATCTAAAAGCCCATTAAAATTCTAACATCAATGAGAACAGCAAACCTTGAAGCCAGAGGAGGTGCCCAGCTTACAGCTTAGCTTGGGACACTAGGAGGTGAAAGTTTGCTTAGGAGGTGACTTGAGACACCAGTAGTAAAAAAGGAATTCCTCTCACCTGGCCGAGGAAGCTTTGGCACCTGCCTATTTCAATCTCTAGCAAACACTTGCTGGCTTGGACGGAGCAGGATTAGGCTCACAGTGGAGTGCAAGGATGGCAATCGTGAATTCTGTCCTCTGCTGTCTGTATTGTCTGGATGTGTTTTCCCCCATGTACTCTATAAGAAAAGATGTAGTGAGACCTGAACAATGCATCAGGATGCTGCTATACCTAGAGAGAGAAGCAGTTGCCATCTCACCCCAAGAGCCTTGTGTTGCTGTCCCATAGTACTGTGATACCGGTTGAGCACTTCTCCAGGCTCTGGGCCTTCATCACCCTATCTGAAGCGTGTGTGCCCTCTCACTTTCCCCCAGGTAGCAGTATCATAGAATCACTTGGATTGGAAGAGACCTTCAAGATCATCGAGTCCAACCATAAACCTATGCCAAAACCACCCCTAAACCATGTCCCTCAGCACCACGTCTACCTATCTTTGAAATACCTCCAGGGATGGTGATTCCACCACTTCCCTGGGCAGCCTGTTCCAATGCCTGACAACCCTTTCCGTGAAGAAGTTTTTTTCCTAATATCCGACCTAAACCTCCCCTGGCACAACTTGAGGCCATTTCCTCTTGTCCTATCGCTTGTTACTTGGGAGAAGAGATTGACCCCCACCTCGCTGTAACCTCCTTTCAGGTAGTTGTAGAGAGTGATAAGGTCTCCCCTCAATCTTCTCTTCTCCAGGTTAAACAATCCCAACTCTCTCAGCTGTTCCTCATAAGACTTGTTCTCTAGACCCCTCACCAGCTTTGTTGCCCTTCTCTGGACACGCTCCAGCACCTCAATGTCCCTCCGATACTGCAGTGCCCAAAACTGAACACAGCACTCAAGCTGCGGCCTCACCAGTGCTGAGTACAGGGGCACAATCACTTCCCTGCTCCTGCTGGCCACACTATGTTGGCTGTGTGGTGTTTCTGCCTGCCCTCACCCTCCATCCCACCACCCCCTCCCTGGACCCTAACAGTTCTCAGGAGCAATGTTGTTCTTGCTCATTCTTGTGATGATGAGCCTGTGGTGACGAAGGAGCAGAGCAAAATACAGAGCTCTTACTCTAGTAAAAAACTGTGGGTCTCAAGCCGTTGATCATCTGAGGGCAAGCAGGTTCCTGGCAAAGAGTGTGTGTGTGCTAGTACTTTGAGGCTTTTGTCTACATAGCAGCAGGCTGGGTCTTGAGTGCACTGTCAATTAAGGGCAGCAATTCAAAGTGATTCACAGCAGATTATGCCAGCCTGTCTCTTGATGGAGCACGCTCTGGTCCTGTGCCTGCAGGTGCTGCACAGACTGCCAAGCCTGGAGCTAGCCTGCAGTTATGCTGTCAGCCTTGCTTAGATCTAATGCTTTATGACAACTGTCTACCTGTAATGTGATAATGGGCTGAAAACCTCTGCAAAATTGATAGCATCTCTTGCAAAGAAGGAGAAACTTCTAATGTGGCAGGCCTGATCTCTTTCTGAAGGTCTGTATCAACTGCAAAGATTTCTTTGCAACTAGGAGGTCTGGTTCTCCTTCTGCCCCTGACGGGAGGGGTGATTGTGTTGGTGTCTGTGAAGCTGCTGGCCTTCTACTATCTCCCAGTGCGGGGGGAATCAACCTGTTACATTTTCAGGCACTTTAAATCTGTTGTTAACTCTGAAACCTAAGACACTTTTGGCTTCTGTCTCCTAGGGCTTCCTGCATTTTTTGTCTCTACTACTTTTCATGGTCTGGATAAAATTATCCTCTGCCTTCAAGGTGTTTACAGGTTTTATACAATAAGTTGGTTATGTTTAATTCCTAAAATATGAGTCTTTGTCTAGAATGCTAAACAGGTAGTGTTCTACAATAAATGATGCTTAACATTGTGTAATGCGATCTGTATAGGAGGGGCCAGGCTCCTACTCATCTTTTACTGGTGTGATCCAGGAATAGCACCAGTGACTTTATGCTAGAGCAGTATTAAGTGAGAGTTGGGCCTAAAATACCCCGATGTATTTAAAACCCTCCAAATTTGCCATCCAGGTAAAAGCACTGTAAACTGGGAAGTTGCAGTCATGGGAGGGGTGGTCCTCCTTGCTTTGAAAAGGCTCAGGAATATTCCTTGTTCATAAACATGTAAGCTATAGGACCTTTTCCCTACACCCCCCTAATATAGTTGATGGCACAGTGTTGTCACCATCTTGGTCTGGTTTCTGGCACAGGACTTAATGGCAACTAAAACCTATTTTCACAGCCAAAGCGTTGTCATTTTAGCTGGTGTAACTAGTCCTTTTCCAGCTGCCCAGCTTCCGTCCTAGCTCAAATAGTCCCAGGACTGGTGTGAGGTGTTGGCAATGTAGGTACTTGCATGAGGACGGCAGAACAGCTATGGTCTCATGATATATTTTGACTGAACTGGGAACTGGCTAGTGCAGGTGGGGGTGACAGCTGTGGAAAAGCATCAGGCCCTCTGCAGGGGGAATGGGGTGATTGACCCTCAGGGACCACTCTCTGGCACAAGTGATCTCGCCCTCTCCTTGGGTATGCTGCTGTGAAGCCAAGAACCAGCTTTTGGAGCTGTGGACAGTGCTCTGAAGATCAGAGTCCCCTCCAGAGGAAACAGGGATGTTTACACAGAGCACAGCTATCCTAACAGATGTGATAATTAAAAGGCCCAAGACTGCAGGATAAACCCTTCCCTACCACCTTCTCATCCTCCAGAGTATAGGCCTCCATGGTAGCTCTGACCCCTGTGCCATTCACTGCCATATCTGTGGGCTTATCATGCTGCTTAAAGAGCCTGTAAACCCATTAGGTCTGGGTAAATGATCCCTGGGCTGTCTTTAGAATAATTAAAACCACAAGGCAAACAGTTACTCTGGACTATCAGCAGCATATCAACAAAACTTGTGTCTTGAAATGTGTGTTCAATTTCTCTTATTAAAAGGCACGGAGCCATATGTGAAACATTATCGTGCATCTTTGTGAAATTAGCAGAACTATTTGAACAAGCATTTTGTCTCTATCAAAACAGTGCCTTATTATTATTTTTTTCATACTGTGTAGGAAGGTGAGACAGCCTTTGGAAAGCAGCAAAGCTCAGGCTGGCAGTCTGACTTCTGTACCCCTGACTGTATCTGGTTGTTTTACAGAGGTCGACAGTATCTGAGAAGCCCAGGTGTCATGGTTTAGGCCAGACTGGCCACTGAGGTGAAAGACAGGTGCTCTCCCCCACCTCTCTCTCCAAGGAGAGGGGGAAGAGAGAGAAGGAGACTTATGAGTTTAGAAAGAACTAAACTACTTTACTGAAATATTAATAACAAAATAACAAAAAGGAAATAATATATACAAAACCATGTGGAGCTCCCAGGATGACGGTCACATCACTAGCAGGCACTGGGGAAGTCCCAGACTGGACTTCGTGACAGATGGGAACTGGATTCTGGATCTGGATTGAGGAATGCAGGGATTGGGATCAAAGGCAGATGAACAGACAGAGTCCTCCTTGGATGTTGGCTGTTGAAGAAGGAGGGCTGATCCTTTGATCCCGCAGCTTTTATCCTGAGCATGATGCAGATGGGGTGGAGTACTCTGGTCAGTTTTGGGTCACCTGTCCTGTCTGCTCCTCCCTGCAGGTGGGACCTCTCTACACTTTTCCTCTTCCGACCCTCCAATGGGGCAAATAATAGAGTTAGCTGACCTTGGTTGTTACAGCAATAAGTGTAAGCAAGAGCCTGTCTGCATACCATTCCTTGGCATCAACTATGAACATGGTTCTTACCACTCTGAGAGCCAACAGTTTCTGCACAATATGCCGTTAACTTCAGAGAGTTAGAAGAGGCTTAGCTGCAAAGTAAAATTACTGAACAGAAAATTGGTTCTGTTTTACTTCAAAACAGGACACCAGGCAATACTGGTCTTAAATGGGGAAAGAGGAGCATGATGAGTCCTGTGTTGCTTTTAATCCTGAGATCCAGGAGACTCTGCTGGTTTCATCTAACTCATAAATTGCTCTACTTTGAGTGAGGCTTTCACAGTACTTAAAAAAATTCAGTTCCCATTAGGTTCAACAGCAGTCTGACTGTTGATTCAGTGGGAAAAGAAAAAAGACCAATGCTAAGTGTGCTTTGAAATTCCCACCATTTATGGTTAGGAACATATGTTAGAAAAGTGATGTCTCTTTGGATGCTTATGAACTTTCAAAATAGCATTAGAGCTAAAAAAAAAATTATAGTCCTTAGTTTCTTGAACTGGCCCTCTGAAAATGGCACCAAAACCACTTAAGGGCAAAGTTTTCTGAAGGAAGGAAAAAAGGAAGAGGTGCTGTTTCAGATTAATAGTGACCAATAACTGTGGGCAAGGTCAACATGTGGCATACAGCCAGGCTTGAAGGAAAACTTCCTTCCTTTTAAAAAAAAAAACTTCCAACTGTGCATTTGGCAGTTGATGCTAGCATACAAGTCCCTCCTGTAGACCAAGTAGCTTTAGTGCTGGTTTTGCATGGAATACAAAGGATTATTAACTTTTAATGGATGTAGTTGGGGTCTTTTTTGTGTATGTCTGGTTTTGTGCATTTCTGGTTTCAAGGGTGTTGAAAATGAGCAAGATCATATTTGGAGAAGATGATCATTGAAGAAAGTGCCGGTGCTTCTTGCCAGGCCTAGTTATCAGCCAAATGAATTGCAATAAGACAAACAAAACTGAAATAAACATGAAATCAGTTGATTTAGCCTGCTTAGTCGAATTGAACAACAACATCCCTTGATCGTCAGAGCTGAATCAGCAAATATAAAAAAACCAAAGACAGTCAACCCTACACTTACAACCCACTTGAGGTTTTCACGCTGACAACCTAGTCGCTAAGTATATATGGTCCTCCCACTACTGGTTTGTCTGAGTCTCGAGTTATATTCAGGGATATGACTACATCACTACCCTTGCAATCTTAGCTTGATTTTTTTTATTTATTTTTAAACTGAACAAACACATTGGAACTTTTTTACTGTGCCAAGTATTTCTGCTAGAAAATATTCTGGAGGGTTCATGTAATAACAAACATGTGAAGGATTTCTGATATGAAAGAGTCTTGCTTATATTCATTTTTTAGCTCCAGAGTGAGATTAACTTCGTTCTATAACTGCTTAAAATCTAAACCCATATGCCTCCAAATGTGCAGTGGCCAGAACTACGGGCTCTCTGTACATCTGTAATATAAACAGTAGGTTTAACATACATAGTAATATGTGATATGAGCCCTGATTACACAGACTCATCTCTGTTCTTTATTACTGCAGAGCACTGGCTTTTCTCCTTTTTCTGGAGAGCTGTGGATCCTGACTGAAATTTGACATGTTTTGCTTTTCTGAGCAGATCTTTAGTGGATCCTTTTAGAAGCAGCTCACAAGTGCTGAGGGTTGTGTGGACTGAGCTGAAAACAAAGAAGAGAGAAGTTTCAGAACTAGCTATTCAGCTATCTTTGTGTATTAACAACTGTTAATATGTAACTTCCACTGGTAAATAAATACATAGTCATTGTTTTGTGTATTGGGATTAAGTCTGTCTTCCTCTGATACACTAGGGAATGACCAATGCAGAGAATTTAGGATTTCTGCTATCTAGAAAAGGAACTAAACAAGAATGCTTTCAGAGACACCACCTGAGTTCATAGAAAAGAGCACCTTTAGCTTATATGAGATAATACAATAAACTGCAAACACCTCTCTAAACATGATAAATTATTGCTGTTAGTGAAAGGTAGGTGTGTTTTGGGGTGGCAGAGAGCAGTAAACAGCCTGAAAGCTGTTATGTTGTGTTAGCTCTGAAGGCTCAACGGCCATTAGAAGGGACTTTTGCACACTCCCTTGTGTGAAATCAAGCTAACTTGCAAAACACAGCAAGCTTTCTGGCCTCATATAAAGATCTTTTGTGCCCAGTGCTGGCAATGCTACCACATTAGAACTGAGGAAAGGGAAGCAACATGCAGGGCTGTTGCAGCTGGCCACCAGCCCGGCATTGCCCCATCTCGCCGCTTTCCTGAAGATGCCATGGTGAGAAATGTATTCTGGTTTTTCCCAAGCAGGGCTCGGCTCGACTAGTGTGCCTTGTCCAATGTCCTTCTGCTGCCATTGGCTATTTTGTGTGCTGCTTATCAGTGAGTGGTGTGCTGCAGCCCATGATTCCCCAGCACAACCATAAGACATCTCCCCCTTGTCATCCATCCTGTAATGCAACTGCTAATTAATTGGCAGGGCTGTACAGAAGAGCTGGCTGAACAGTGTTTGTATAAAGGGACAGGGCCTTGGCAGGGCACCGTATTTCCAGCTTTAGAGAAATAGGGGGAGAAGAGTCAGTACAGAGAAAGGGAGAAATCCACTAATCTCTTAAAGGCTAGATCTCTACCTTTCCTATTTTATATGACCTTATTGGGTACCTGGGCAGTGGAACTGGGAATAGCTGCAGAAGAACAAATGGATTGGGAGAAATGCAAGGTGTGTATTTCAAGCAGCTAATGCTGTGGTTGACAGTGAGCTCTGTCACGGGGTTATCAAGCAGAGCTCAGGCTGAAAGAAGCGATTCTCACTTTTTCCACCTATATCAGGGAATGTTCCAGTTGCCAGCCTCTGCAGCTGTGCCGGCTTCCACTGCCTTTGGTCCCTTCCTCACAAATACTTTCTGTGCAGTTTTCAAAAGTTGCCAGCCACCAGTTGGATGAGTGTCCCTGCAGCTAGGAGGTGACCCGTCTGGGTCTCAGCTCCCTTGCCCCAAATGCAGATGCTCTTGACAACATGATTACCTGTGGTCTATTGGCATTACTAATATGGATACTGTTGCTCACTTAGCCTACACAAGATAAGACTTGCTCTGGGTATGGTGCCTCAACATGAGCACCTAGGAGGAATAACAACTTCATCAATATATCCATTACAGGACTTATTAAGTGCCTGAAACATAAAATATTACAGTTCCCAAGACCCAAGGGTGATGTGTGGAAACCTCTCCAGAAGGGATAAAGTCAACAGAGTCTGATAAGCTGCTGTTTGGCTCTGATTGCAGTGGAGATACCAGCCTGGAGAACTGCTCAGTGTGCTGTTGTGAGACTCGTAATTAGCACGTGACTGCTGCTCATAGTGTATCTGAGGGCAATAAGAACGTGACAAACCTCATCTCTCTTAAGTTGTTGCAGGCTCTTGGTCTTTAGCTCTTTAAAAAGCTATGGGAGCTTTAATTAAAGCTCCCAATTATGCATTTGACAGAGATCCTGTAGGCCAGCAAGCTGTAATGTTAAATGCCAATTGATTATGGAATGTCTCTGCAACTTTGCAGAGATCCACCCCATATTAATATTATAGTTGGATGTCTTCTGCAATTGTGTATAATCAGTGTCTTATTAAATCTACAGCATCCATGTTAAATTATGTGCTGTGCGTAATAGTTTCTAGAGAGCTGGATCTCAGTGTAAGTGCTGCATGTATGGGGAAGTGGCGATGACTTTTACTGGTAGCACCTGCAAAGGGGAGGAATGCTTAAACTTCATCTGGTGACAGCAGGGAATCTCTTGGGCAAACAAATCCTTTGAGATGCTCTAGCTGGGACAGCTGAGCTGCAACAGGCCTGTGTTCAAGACGGGTGAGTGCGCAGGGCTGTCATGGATGCAGTGAAAACACTGTTTTAATCGCAAACCCAAAACATAGCATGATACAAGCTACTTCGAAGAAAATTAACTCTATCCCAGCCAAAGCCCTCTGAAGGGAGACCATGCAGTTGTCATGAAAAGCTTGGCTTCTCTGTGCTTTTGCTTTGCGCGTGCTAATTACAGTCCAGATGACCTGCAAGCAAGCTGGGAGCCTGGCGTTTGAAGAGATGCACACAGCAGTGAGCTGGAGCCAGCTGTGAGTGGGTGCTCACCCTGGGAGCAGCTGAGCTTAGTTCTTTGTACACCAACTAATTAGCCTGGGCAGAGTGGCCTGCTGGTGTGACAGCACTGCTTCAGGTCCCCAGTGGCCTTGGGGTATCTGCCCTGAACTAAATTGCCTGATGGAGACATTCCCCATCTTCACCTAGTGCAGCTTGGTGGTAGAGAACTGGGCCTAGAAATGTTCTGGATTCCTGTGTTTTGTGTAGCTGTGTACATCAGTGGATGCTCAATTGTACTTGACATTTATAGTATAGCCACCTGGAAGTAAAGCACACAGAGGCTTTCTCTGCTCTTTCTAACACGGGGTAGTTTCAGGCTTTTCTGGCCAAACCTCAGGATGAGGTGGGAGAGCTCTACTAATGTTGCAGCTGTATCAATTCACCTCATTTAGAATGTATCACAAATATGTTTGTGATTTAGAAAGAAAAGATGTCTAGAAATTATCTGTTCATTTGTGTTTATTATAATATATTTTGTAAAAATGCATGCCTAATTAAGTCTGAATTGCTATAATTTACTAGATTATACCTTGAACAACTGGTGAAAACGTGTATGTGTTACAGCTGGACCTGAACTAAACCTCATGTCTCAGGGTGCCTGCGTTCTGTGGGAGTTCAGGTAAGGATTTGAAGCACAAAGTGGTTTGCGATGAAAAGTCCTTTGAAAGAGTTTAGACCCTGGTGGAGGGGCTAAGTTGCACACCCCTGCCCTCCCCAAAACACTGTTGGTCAGCACTGTCAGAAGTGCACTAGCAGGTGTTCTGCTTTCTCATTGCTACTCAAACCTAGCCATATTTGTAGCTTTGTTTATATATGTTTCATATATTTGAAGGTGTTTCACCAGCTATTAATAAGACAGCCATATCCCTGCTGAAGTCCTGGACAGAATGCATTTTCTCCTCTTAACACTTTTTTGTTTGGGGATTTGGTTTTCCTCCTCCTGTAATGCAGGCTTTAAATCTAAAGGACTGAGCGCATCAGCAAGTCACAAGGAGAGCTAGTGTTTGGACTGTACTAAAGTGTAAACTACTCTTACCCTTGCAGACCCATATAAAGTTGGGAATCGAAATTCGTAGCGGCTCCAGGTCACTCTGGCAACAATCTTCCACTGAGCCAGGGAGGCGACTCTGCCTGCTCAGGGCAGGGTTGTCCTAATCAGCTGCAGTGGAGACTTCTGGACGAGCACAGTGGCTGGGGGACGCATCTGCAGCACAGCAGCCCTTAGTGCAGGTGTGGCAGTATTTAGCTCCTATGATCTTTCTGGTTTGGGGAGGGCACGTGGAAATTGCTACAGCCTGAGGACATGGTTAAAAGGATAGTAGGAAACAATGGAGAGTTTGAAGTCTCATCTACAACCCTGTATCTGACTTGCTGATATGGTCTAGCTCTGTGTGTGGATGATGGATGTGCCGTTGCACTCCTTCCAGCACAGATACAGCCGGGTTGCTCTCTAAGTCCTCCCACTGGGTGCCTGGCTCCCTGCACAGACCTTTGGCCTGCTGTTGAACAAAGATAGTTTTGTTATAAAGGCAAGACCCTTCCTCCTGTGTCGAGGGTCCTTGTGCATCCCTGGTACCCTGAGCCATGGTCTCCTTTACAGATCTTTTCCAAAATCCCTGCTTCAGACTCTGTTTTGGAGTTTTCTGCTGCCCACTTCCCATGCGGAGAAGGGGGAGGTTGTTACTATGTTAGTCCATGTTAGAGTTGCCCATTGTCTGGCACGTGTGCACAGTAGCCCTTAGCAACTCATAGCAGTTTCAGTATGTCAGAGTGCTTCTTGGTACAGGAGTTGTGTAACATCCACCAGACCTCACCACAAGCTGGCAGGAGACAGATTCCCCAAAGTGCCAGCCAGCACAGTGATATTTATCAGGAAGCCAAGACTTGCACATAGTATTTCTTCAGTTCATGGTCAGCAGTGTTTGTGTGGGACTAGCCTGACTCTCAGTTAGGCACGCAGGCTTGGGGAGGGGGGAGAAGTGGGCAACTAACATGCTTTTCTGCTTCGTGCTGCAGTTGGCCTCAGATCCCCCATTTAGCAGAATAGGTACTTTTAATATGATTTCAAGTTGAGGAGCACAAATTACTTTCCAACTGATTTGCCCATATTAAGTTGCACTTTAGACTTTTGTCCTCAAAGGTGAACATTGCTATATTTACGATCTTCTAAGGGAGAAAATGAGAATTTATTAGAACTAGCTAAATAGAGCAAATGAGGCTGCAATACACCCTCTCTCTGTTATATATTAATCTGGTGTTATTAAGTGTTAACTTAATGTATTGTATGGACAGCTAAAAGGGGCCAGGAAAAGTCTCTGTGTCAAACATGTAAACAGCTAGGGTTTTTTATTGGAATCATTAACTGCTCTGCAGTTAAATCCTTTGTTTTCATGGCCGGTTTAAATTAAATTAGCAAAGTGATGTTAGTTTTTTGGGGGTTTTTTTGGTTTTTTTTTTTTTAAATGTGGTGGTTTTAGTACATGTCAAAAGGTTCAACAGAATAATTTGACGGTATGTCTATTTTAAAGGTTTCATAATATTTTAAAATTTGATATACTCGAATTTCCTCTGGTGAAAAGCTGGGATTGTCTAAGGCCAGTTCAGGGGAGGCATATTTAATACATCATTTTTGATGACACTCATAATGCAATCTAGTGGTATTCAGTCATTTTAAGCACATGCATAAAGGTAAAGATGCATAGAAATTGAGAATATGCTCCTGAGCTGGGTCCTGTGGGACTTAAGTTACCAACATCCATTGAATTTCAAATACTTGGGTACATAATGCCATGGGTTTTCCAAGGAAGCGCTCAGCTACTATCTGCAACTAAGCAGACAGCAGGCTTAATGATACAAGGTGTGTATGAGTAAACTGTAGAGCATTACACACAGACCTGAGGAGATCCCCCTGTGGCTTTTGCTCCAGACCAAACCCCAGGCACTGAGTATGGATTTCCTCCCAATGCAGCTCCCTTTTTCAAGAGGAAGTGTTTCCTGCTGTGGTGTAGGCCTGCTGTCCCTGAGCACCTAGCATCTCAGCTTCCCGGTCAGAGCCAAGGATCTCACCTTGGGAGCTCTAAACTTTCAGCTTGGGCTTTAGTTATGTTTTTAAAAGCCTCTTTCAAACCAAAATGAGATGATTGAGTTAAACTCATGAAGTGGTGCTAGGAGCCCCGCTGGTGCTCCCCGACAAGTTTGGTGTCTGCCCACTCTCAGGACTACTGCAAATCCTTGTCCTTCTCCAGACAGGCTCCTTGCATGTCAGCAGATGACAGTGAGGTGGACCAAGATGGTTTAGGGTGTTTTTCCCTTCCCAAGGATAATGGGCTGCTTTTTTTCTTTTCCATTCTTTCAGGCCCTGGTTTGTTCCCTGTGAAATCCTATGGCAGTCACAGCATAGGCAGCCCGTCAGGCTGCCAGACACACTTAAGTGAATGCAAGGCTTGCCCAGGCCCAGCAGCTTGCAGAAAGCCCTTGAGTGAAGCTTGGTGGTGGTGGGATTACAGGATCCCCACCTGCAGCACTGAAATTGCCCCCCCCAACTTCACAGTAGCTTCAGCAGCGGTGACACAGGTCAGCCCTGTCTGCTGCTGAGACATGTTAAGAGTCTGTCCTCTTTCCTCCTCCCTACATCCTCACATTGCACTCAGCTACTTGTTCCTGTTTTTACCTCCTTGCTTCATCCTTCCCCTCTCCTACGCATGCACCTGGCCGCTGCTGCCTTCACCATGTGCAGATGGGGCTGTTCAATAGCCTATGTTTGTGGAATGAGCTAATTTAAAAACACACACATTTGTCTCTTATATAAATGTGTTTATATTGTTCCTATGTACTTTTACATAAAAGTTGAATCAAGTCATCCAGACCCCTGGGAAGGGTACTAGCATCTGCTGGGTAAGACAGGCTGCTGGGGTCCAGTGGCTGGGCTTAAGGTAGAAGCTCCTAACTTGAACGTGTTGCTGGCTGGGCAGTAAAGTACCTGCACAACCTTGGCAAAATCCTCTACTGCTCTTTTTCTGGTGGTGGTGGTGGTGAGTTTTTTGAGTCTTAAATGTAGCTTGGCCTGGTGAAGCCCTTTCTGGAACTGGTTAAACACTGCAAGTATGTTGTACAGGCAACTGGGGGAGCTCAGAGCATTGCTGTGGCAAGAGTTTTAAAAGGGTGGTGGTGCAAGAGGTGGCTTGTGTGCCTCTTCCAGAAGCATTGGTGTGTGTTAGTTCTGTCAGGGGTCACTGGTCCCCTGTATGCTCCCTCAACAGCTGCTCCTGCATGTCCTCCTAAAGTAGCTGTGCTCCTGGGATAGTAGAAAGGGCAGTTAGTAGGCAACACGAGGCAGAGAGAGAGTAATTACCCTCTTTCGCTGGTAGAGGAAACTTGAACAAAACCTAGAGCCAAATATCTTAATGGTTGCAAGTGGAGAGAAGACAATATAGAACAAAATGTCCCTGTCCTTTCCTCACCTTTCTGGGAATACTTCAAAAGGAATGAAATGGGCAATCAGTAAATGATTCTGCAAAATACGTTCCTGGTCTATCAGTAAAGTCAAATGAGATTACCTAAACAATTTAGAGATTAGGAGCATTGCAGAGCTCTAACCCTTCCTTGAGGGAGGTACACCCACAGTTTGTATTTACTAAAGCACAAAAATACAATTTGTCTCAGGAGGAGATTGTAGGACTTTCCAGGCAGTTCTGCATTCCCTTTAGGAGGGCAGTGCCCCAAATAATTTCTAGGGACTCGTTGCAGAAGTATCTCCCCACAGAACTGCTTGCTGGGTTCCCTAGACTTTAAACAGGCTTCATTTAATTCTAGAAATAACCATATACTTTGTCTTCTATGTTTATTGGAGGTTGGGATCATCTCTACTGTGTGTTTCTAACACATAGTTTGAGGTTCAGAAATACACCTAAGACTACCCTGTTCCCATACAATAATAAATCATGAACAAGCTGTTTAAGTAACAAACTCCACAGTGCCTTCCTCTGGCACTGGAGGAGGATCTGGAAGCATAACAACTCTCAGCTCAAGCAGGCCCGGATCCCTGCAACGCAAGCTTGCAGGCAAAGCGTCCACGCATACCCCTCGCTATCAAAAAGCAGCTTTCCTTGAGCCAGGCTATTGCTCATCTTGGTATTCAGTGAGTTTAGCTCGCTCCTGCCTCAGACACAGCAAGTGAAACTCTATGGTAAGCAAAGGGCAGGCATTCAGAAAGCTCTCTGGGGACTTGCAAAGCCTGAAGGAGTCAAAAGTTGAAATATTTGTGATCGGTTGGGGAATACTCTTGTTGCCTGATGCACCATTGCCCCTTTAAGTCTCATTTTGATTCCTGAGGTTGGGTCTAAAATTCTGCTTTTAAAGTTTCTTTTTAAGAGGAGCAGCAAGGTATTACAGAGCTATATTTTAGCAAGTTATGCCATTCTCAGTGCTAGAAGTGACTTCCATTCTGTTGGGCAATAACCTAAATATTTAGAAATGTTTCTTTCCTGATAGTGTGTGCAAAAGCCTTTGCTGGTCTGCTGGGGGGGCGGGGCCAGGGAATAATTAAGACAAATATTTCCCTATTTCTATTCCCTGCTGCTTTGCACACACAGAGGTAATTTCCCCACTCTCTTCAGCTCTCTCCAAGAGATATATAGAAAAGTTTTGTTGAGAGATGCTTGGAGCAAAACATGGAATCCAGAACGTCCCATGCTTTGTGGATATTCCAAGTCAAACCCAAACAGAGTCTACCTTCTTGATTTTTTTTTTCCTTTTTTCTTTTTTTTTTCACCCTAAAATTAGTTAGTACTTCTTTTTTGTTGCATGTCTTGGAGGGTGGAAGTTCTTGCCTAGAGGCTAATGTCCTACCTTTTTTGATGGACATGGGGACCAATACAAAAATATTATTTTCTGATTTAAATGATGAGATTGAGTACAATTTCTTCTTCTTTCCTGAAGACATACATATCCCTCTTTGATAAATGAGCAAAGTGAGAATTGGTAGGCAAATGTTCAACAGATATGAAGCAGAGCAATGCATTGCAGCAAATCCCGGTTGCTGTGCTCTCCCTGTCACTGGCCTAGCCCCTGAAATTTCTTCTTTGTTGCGTGACTCGCAAACTCTGTCAGTCCATCTGATGGACGCGAGGGGGTGATGCTGTGTGCGCCTCTTAGGCACAGCAGGTGTTAGGTTGCTTCAAGAGGGGTCCTCAGACGGCCAGCTAGGAGGTGCTGCACCTCTCCCCTCGGCTTGTTGGCCTCGAGCACCGGCTGAGGGCAGTTGGCTGACTTAAGGATTTGGCAGCTGCTTCCATCCAGCAAAGGGCTGGTAGGATGGGGTGGCGGTTTCATGGTGTTTGCAATCCTCTTGCACCACGCAAGGCTACATTCTCCTCTCGGGCACTCGCAATGTCCGTGGAGTTAATCTCAGCCTATAGTGATGGTGGAAAACTCTGACCTCTACAACTAATTTCCAATTGTAATCCTAAAAGAAGAATGGTTGGCTAGTTTGGTTTTTCTGCCCGTGCTTAAGTGCATTTTGCTTTCATTATGGGGTGTCAAGTTGTTAATATTTATGGAGTACACAAAAGAATGAAAATTCTGTTTCGTGTTCAATCTGACATCTTTTGGCACCACAACCCTCTAGTCATGGTAGTAGTTCTGTTTCAATTCGGCAGTGCTCTTTCGAGATGAAGTCCTTTTAAAGTGTGGTTTGGCTCTGAGGAGGGATTCTGTGCAAATAGTATTCAGGGGGTCTGTCTTTATTGTCTCAAATATTAATAATTTCCAGATCAAATGCAATTTCCCTTGAGTTTGTTTTCTTGTTCTTGCTTCCCATTTTGTCAACTTGGTTAAATGTATCGTGATGTTTTTAAAGTCAACCTGCTTCTTTCCTTGTCAAATGCCACCCTGCATGGTGAGGTTCTGCGGATCTCCTCCAGCCCGGTTACCTCGTCCACTCTGCAGCCATGCAGGACTGGGAGCAGGACCTCCCACGGGCCTGCACAGCCACAGCGTGGCCTGGTTTGGTGTGGGTATAAAGCACAGGCAGTTTATAGGTCTGGGATCAGGGGTCAGTAAGTAACCAGTTGCCTCTAGACAATCCTTGTTGCCACAAGGGTAAGAGGAACTTAAAAGTGTGATTGTTAAAACAGTCCCATGCAGAAGAAGCAAAAAGTGGCTCCTCGGAGCTGTACCAGAGGCACGTGCTTCTCCAAGTGGGTGTACTCGGGCTCTGGGGCTGCATTTGCAGAGATGCAGGATGCTATGCTCCCGTGAGCCTGCGGTGGGGACAGTATTCTGCCTTGTTCTTGGAAAGCTCTGCCTGACCACACACCGGCACTCATCCAGATCTGCTCAGCCCAATCTAAACTTATGAGGTTCTTGTGAAGGATCACTGGGGGATGATGTCATTGCTGGCATCATGCTGAAATGCCTAGCCCTGGAGGCTGCCTTTGCAGCTCCAGCAGAACGGCCATGCATACTAACGCGGGGTGAAGTGATACTGCTTTGAAGGTTCTTGGGTCAGTGAAGCTTGTTCTTGTGGAAACAAAGGAAGAAGACAAAAGCCACCTTAATGCTGCCTTAGCTGTATGTGTTTTATGGCTTGGCAGCAAAAATAATCAAAAAATATCAACAAAATTCTACAGAAAGCTGGGGGGAAGGAGAGATTATTACTGAAAAGGGTATTTAATTCTCATGTTAAAACAGTCCATAGATCTTCAGAATGTTAGGGGACATTGAATACTGCAAACTGTGTGCCTGCAAGCACAGGTATAATGCATGTGTTCAGAGAACATATGTTTACATATAGGATACTAGCTTATGAGCATGCATCATCATTTGTGATGTATGCTTTGCATGCAGTGCTGAATCTATGAAATATAGCAAGGGTGCACCATGAAGAAATGTTGACTCTTGAAGTATTTTATAAATCTAACATAACTGTTGAAATCACAGTTGTCTGGAAAACCTTCTTCCAATAATTGCACTATATTCCCTGCTAAGATTTCATTCATTATTTGGTATACTAGCTTAGGCATACATTACATATCCAGAAGTCACTACATGCGAAATACTCATTTAGACCAAATTTCTCCTGGAATAAACCCCTTTAGGATAGAATGATAACTCCCTAAGAGTACGTGCTAGATAGTTTCAAATTCTTATTAATTCATTTTTTTATCGTTCGTAACTGCACTATATTCTACTATTGATCAGATACTCTAGTCTTAATAGAGTTCTTAGTGAGGATTTGTGTGTGAGGAGAGAAATACATGTATTAGTAGTAGGACATAAAGACAAATACAAACTAAAGAGCAACCTTTGTGCTCGAGGCTTGGGTCATCAGTCACTTAGATAACCACTTGTTATTGCCAGTGACCCTGTAAGTACAGATGTTAACATTAAATGTCCTCCATCGAGTATGCTCTATGACACCCTCCATGGTAGTGTTTAATGCACTCTACACCAGCTGAGCGAGATGTAACATAAAAGTTAATTTGCAAACTTTCACGTTTTCTGGCATATTTCAAAGTCCATCCAGACACTTTAGCGGGGGTTATGGTGCCAATGGATTGTGCCCTTTGATCTGGAGGAAACCAAGCTTAGCTTCTGCCACACTCGCCTCCTGCTGTGGTCTGTGTGAGCTGCCAATGGCTGTGCCTAACATTCAGGAAAATAGAAACTGTGTCTTGGTTTAGCTCAGTAGAAGGATTCTGATGTAAAGTTTGAGCTGAAGTGTTACAGTGTGATTACAGTTTCATTGTCTCTTGACGTTTTAGTGACCAAATGAAAGAGCAGTCTAGAAGGGCCTGTCCCCTAACATGCAGACGGGATGCCCGTCTACACCACCTCCCCGCCCCCCAGAAGAAAGTGCCAAGGATTTATTTATTGGATCTTAGCCCAGTCTTTTTTCTGCTTTCTGACATTTGATATGAAAAACACCTGAAAGTGTGATCAGTGCTTGGTTTGCTGCATGGGAATGGTTATACTTTGAGGGGAGCCTAGGGGACACTTTATGAGCTATTAAGTAACTCATTAACTAGGAGGCCGCGTACTTGACACAGGAGATCCAGGTAGGTTGGGGTGTCTTCTGATACAGTGTACCAGAGTTTAAAGATGCAGCCAATAAATATTCACCTAATGGTACAACAAGCTCTCCTCTGTCCTCCTGTAGACAGCATGTCTTTTTTAAATGGCAGAGACACAATTTGTCTTTGCTGCTGGACCTTTCCCAGAAAGAACACCTATTTTTTTTTTTGGTATTGTCGACATTAATGCTAGATAAAGCTTTCTGTGGAAGCGGCAAATATGTTAGAATATGGGATGGGATTGTTCTATTACTATAATGCCTTTTTTTTTTTATAGTCTTAATCATTAGGTCTGAATATATGAGCTAATTTTGTCAGTGGTAGTTCATATCTTTACCCTGGAGTTCCTGGGTCAGCTGTAGAATGTGTCACTGCTGTACTCCTACACCCCCATTTCCTGCTCTCTCAGCACCTTTCAGTTCTAAGTATGGTGTAGGGAAGAACTGTTACAGATAGGTTATATTTACAGAGAAACGGTGGCACAAGGCACCCCAGGATATTTCTGTACTGCAGCTGAAGGGAAGAGCATGCATGTACGTGCCCTCATTAGCTATAGCTTCTTATCACACTTAACACAGCAGTAGCACGTGGTAGCACAGACAGCGGCATGGTAACCTGAATAGTTGCCTATTCTTTATTGCAGAAGGCTGTGCCCTTCGGGTTGGAGCTGCTAGCTGTAAGCTGTTGGTTACCTTGCAAAACCCCTTGATTGCCTGCTCAGCGGTCCTCAGTCCAGAGAGCTGGTAGAATTATCAGTAACATCTCTTTTAAGTTTTCCCTTTTTCATTTGCCAGGTTAAGGAACTCTTGCTGCTCCTCTGCTCAGGCCAACCCACCCCAGTGGCACAGGAGCTGTAAGATCAAAGCCATAGAGAACCAGCGACAACAGAACTGTGGAGTGCATAACCATGTCAGACCAGGGTGGGCTGCCAGAACAGGGGTGCAGAAACCTTTGCCCCATATTACACAAACGGTGGCATGCATCTTTCTAGGGGAAAACAAAAGATAAACATTGTTTTAAAGAGTGAGAACAAGAAAAAGGCAGAGCACAGTGCAGCTCCATTCACCGAGCGCATGCTGAGTGAAGCCATGTCAGTATCTGAGCTGCACCCTAAGGTGCTCCTTCAGCTGTCTGTGGTAACTTACTGCCCCAAATCCCTGCCATTGTGCCTCATGGCTGCGGTCACGACTGCCAGTGGGTGCTGGCAGGGGAGAGTAAGCAGCTGTATGCCAGCAGGGAGAGCGGACTGGCCACAACCAGGTGGGAAGTAGAGGCTTTATTTAAGGAACAGAACTGTCAGGCAAAGATGCAGTGGCCTGAGCTGGGGAGGGAAGGGGTGGGAGGCATTTAGCCCCTGAGGACTACAGTAATTCAGGGAGAAAACAGGCTAGAAGCATTCCCTGGCTCAGCACCCTTGTTTGAGAAGGAGCCATTTTGGTTGGGAGCTGCTTCATCCCTGCTGCTTATAGTGCCCGATCCTGTAATGTGCTTGGGCCATGATACTAGAAGGTAATCCATGGGCTATGTGACTCCAGCACATTAAATATGCAGTAGCGTCTTTTTTGCCAACTGCATGTGGAGGAAATGGGCATAGGAGAGGATACTCACTTGCTCTGCATCCCTACTGCTGTGGGCGACTTTTTGTTTTCAAAAGTGTCTAAGGTAGCATAGAGGTGTTTGTGCAGTAAAACGGGTAAACCAAAAGGCTTTTCTTTGTCTTTAGTGACATTTTATTCAGTAGAGGAATGAAAGTAGGATTTGGAAAAATCTGGAAGGTAGTTGTCAGCCTTCAGTGTGGCCAAAGCAGATCTGGGATTCCCCAAACCATTGTATATATGTAGTTTCATCAGAAATTCCCTCTAGGGTACTAGATTTATGGGGTCTCAACATAGTCACAGTCTTTTGGTGAATCAAGAATCAAGCTGATCAAATGACTCTGCAAATACCAGGAAATAACTGCATTTTTTTTTTCAGCCTCCTCTGAGTCCTAGGTTTCCTAGTCCAGTTGAAATATTTTATAACATGTACTGTATGCAATATATGAAAATTACAGTTAAAAGGCAAAACTATTTGTTTTACATTACAATGTTCAAAACCATTCTCAGCTGATAATATCAGTATTCTCAAGCCTACCTATTGGTGAACTAAAATTCATGTGCACTAAAACAGTCTTAAAAATTATGAGACTTTAGAGTAAAAGTTCCTCAAATGCCTTCCAATTTCTGTTTTTCAGGCTTCTGTTTCAAGCACTGCCCCCCCTCCAGTAACTGGGACAGCTTACTAATGTGTGCTTTAAACAAATGTAAGTTAAAATTCTCCCACATTCACCTGAATCACAGTTGGTGCTCTAAGATGCTTGACAAATATTGCAAGACTCCCGCTAAATATTTTGGCAAGACTCCCAGCTGCATCCAGCTCATAGATATGCATCAGGTTTTGACTATATTAAGTATTGGGGGATATACTGGAAAGGGGTGCAGTAACAGGGTGTGAACGAAGATAGGAAAACCAGAATTTGTTCTTTTGGAGGTATTTTTATTGTTTAGATTCCCCCCCCTACATTGGTTTGATTTTTTTGTGATGGGAAATAGTTGAGGCTGGAAGGGACCTCTTGTGACCATCTAGTCCAACCTCCATATCCAAAGTGCAGGGTCAGAGCATTTCTGATGGGAAAATGAGGATGGTTACACCAGGCAGTGCATGTGGGTTTGAGTGATGGAGGAAAATGCACTTGACATCTCAGAAATTAATGACTTGACGTCAACTAGAAGGAAAGGAAGAGGAAGCAAGTGTGATGGGCTCTTAGGAAAGACATGTGGCTTGAATGACTGCTCTTTTTGTAGTTTCCTCTAAACATGCTTTTAGGCCTCTGATCAAACACCTTTACATGTGTGTCCACCATTAAGGCTGGAAACAGAAAATCCCAGAACTATTTTGCTGGGCGAAATGATGACAATGGATGTATATACTTTATAGATAGTTATATATACACTAAAGAATTACGATAGTGGATATATATACTTTGTAGATAGTTATATATACATTTTAGAGATATACTTAAATGAATGCCATGCTTAAGAAAGGTAGATGGCAGCTGTGCAAAAGATTTTGAAACCTTCAGGCAGACTTCTCTGACAGATTTGTATAGCTGTGGCGCACAGCAAGGAGCTCCCTGCCTCAAAAGCTCAAGCGTGTAAGTAGGCACTAAAGCCACAGAGCAAGCACAATAAATGAATTGCAGATTAAACGTGCATCATACATGGTAGGTTTAACACACTGCAGAGGTGGTGTCTTTCTAGCTGCCACCACAGTCCTGGCCCCTGGCCTGTGCTGCTGAGGCTATGACTTAACATGGTGCTTTGAGTGACTTATCTCCCAGTGAGCTTGAGTAAAATGGAGTTGTTTTTAATAACAAATGTAAATGTATGTGACGCATGCAAGATAGAGATCACTGGCTCCTGGCTCTTCAACAGGTAGAAGGGAACAGTAGTATCTTCAGGGACAGACTGACAAACTGGGACAAGATAGGAAAAAATTACTGTGGTCAGACACAAGTCTCCGATTGCCTAGACATGATGAGAGGCCATTTGGCAGACTGAGACATGTGCTAAGAGCAGGCTTAGGCTGGTAGTGCTGCCTTCGACTCTGAACTCTGTGCTGAAGCAGCCAGCTTCACCCTATGATAACCTGTTTGGTGGACTCTCTCCCAGTTCCTTTCACAGGAGCAAGAGGCTGGAGCTGTACTGGCAGTTTCAGTGAACTACTACAACCTTGGACTGTTGGTGGTGAGGAGCCAATGTTCCCGGCTGGCAGGAAGCCTGTGTTTTTAAAAATTAAAATTCATTTGTCATTGAATTGGAAAATGAAAATCTCAGCATCTTATGTGAAGCAAATTGGGGGAAATGGTGATTATTTTCCTAGAAATTTTTCTATTTGATTTAATGTTAAATGTAATAGTCATGTTAAATATGAAATGCATGGCTACAAAGGGTCAATGTAAATATTTACTGTAGCATTAACTATATGATATGATTGCAATGGAATGTTTGGACTATTTTCCCCATTACAGTTTTATCATAATCGACATGTTTCCCCAAACATTTTCATTTTAACAAAATGATATTGATCTCTTGATCTCTTTCAAGAAAAACTGTTTTAGTCGGCATTTTTCCAGGCTGCTGTGATGTACAGGGTGGAAGTCAGGCTGACCTTGTCCCTTCCAACATCCAGCAAACAGCACTCCCAGAGAAGAGTCTTTGATAATGTTGGTGAGACGTATTCCAGGTGTGGTTGGATTGAATCAAGTGGTGCCATGGAGGGAGTCTGGGACTGCTTAGGAAGAGAAAGGGAAGCAAAATGTTTTTGCTAAGGACAGAAGAACAGCTGAAATGGGAGATGCTAGACCCGGCTTCTCACAGACATTCACATTTGGTTTTTTGAGCTAAATTGATGAGAGTGAGATCCTGGCTGCCTTTAGGGATCCATCCCACAGTGTGTTGCAGTCTTGCAGAGCTGTGGCAGGGCTAGCTCATCCAGGCATTTTGGGATGGGTTGTAAACCCTGCTGGAAAACCCTGGACGCAGGTTCAAAAATGCCCAAGTGCCGGTTTGTCTTAAACTCAGCCTTCTGTGTCTAAGTTGTTCTGATGCTGGGGTGGGCTGGTCTTCCCTCAGTGATCACTGTAGGACCTTTGCTGCCAGGGCTCTATGCTGGGGCTTGACGGGGTCTCACAGGTATACTGGAGCCCTCTTCCACCTGCCTGCCTCTTCCCTGTGCACCTCAAGGCTGCTCTCCCTGCATGTCCCTGGCTGTTGGCACACTCCCATAGCTGCAGGTTTACTTTCTTGTTCTGAGTCATGCCCACCTCCCAGGCAGCCTCTGGGCTGGCTCACGCCTGTGCTTATCCTGTCAAGAGATGATCAGCTTTCTGTACTGAAACAGCCACTGTAGGAAGATGTACGGGCAAAGCTGATTTGTACCAGTTTATGGTGGGTTTAATCATTTTCCGATTCTGCAAAGAGGCAAAGCCTTTCCTACTGCTTTTGCTGTCTGTGTGTGGTGGAATAAACATCTGTTGGGCCAGTCCTGATTTGCAAGCGAGGGCAATTATCCATGGCACAGGTGTGTTATCCTCTGAAAGATTTTATTTCTCTCAAATGTGGACATGTCTGCAAATAATTTGAGGCACTGCTATTTTATAGTCTTACACCCTATGGAGTATAATTACTGAGCTTTTTTTCCTTCACCTTACTATATCTTTGTTTTATTCACCAGAGTAAAACTCCCACTTATGCCCCTCCCATTTGCCACATAAAAACTCTCTTTGAAGTGGGAATACAAGTCACAATAAGTTTATTGTTAAAGTAAATTAGCACTGAATGAGAACACAGTGTACGTTTATGAGCCAATACATTTTGGAGAATGAGCCATTAAATTCCAGTAGTTTGGCTCCTGTCTTTGTGGTTCACAGCTGGCTTGTGTGAGGGTTTGATAAGAATCAGTGGGAGAATGAGCTGACCATCTTCTACACACAAAACACTTTTTTTTGACCTTTCTGTCTGCAAAATGCAGAACCTTTAGGGATCTGTTTCCTTTCATTGCAAGCTGCATCTGCAGATGATTGGAAACATACCTACAAGTCCCAGGATGTTCAGATCCAAAGTCTTGGAAGTTCAGTTCTACATCAAACCCTTTGAAGTTCATTCCCATCTCTGCAAATGACTGATGGAAATGACTGAGCATCTGAAACTTGTTAAGAACCTAATCCCAAGGACCCCCATTTAGCTTAGTGGCTTTTGGATCAGGCCCTTGCAGTGAGCTTTCCTGAAAGAAGCGACATTCGTTTTCCATCTTGGTTTTGCTCCATTATTGATTGGTAGGAATCTGAAGTTGTCAGACAAAATCTAATGAAATTTCTCTTTTTCTCCACTCATTTGAATACTTTTTAAATGGCAGTCTGGCATAAAGTGATGTCTAAAACAAGGCAAGATTAACAAGAAATTTGTAGGCTTCAAAATTCCAAAGGAAGTTCAGATCCTTGAAATTTGGGCTGAACTCTAGGACTTGTTTACTCGTCTGGCCTTTTTCTGGGTCCTGAGGCTCATCCTGTTCTTGAATATGGTTGCAAGTTTCTCTGGACAGGGGACAGAGGGAACGTGGAATGCAGTTGCTAGCTCCATGATTTCTGGCTCCCCTTGTTTTGGGGTGGCTTTAGATTGTGCTGTTGGTGCAGAGCACTTGGTAGAGCTGAATATGTGAAAATCTTAACACAGGGCATTCCTGTATCACCCAACTTTCCCATGATCTCTGCAGGGAACCTGAACGAATTCTGGCTGCCTGCCATACCTGGCTCAGGAGTGAGCAGTGCTTGGGGTTTGCTGACCTGGCTTAGCATACTGGCAGGCACAAAGCTGCCAGGATCTGGTGAGCATGGGGGCATCTTAAAAGCACCTTCTCTGCATCTGCAGTTGGAAGTTCAGGAAAAAATTGTCACCTTTACCCGTTTCCTTTCCATGGGTTGTTTAAAGTCAACACAGAGAAACTGGAGAGTTTGTCTTTTCTACTGGTTTAGTCTCTCTGAACTCTCTGTCTCTTTGTGCAGCCTCTCTTGGTATGGCTATTGCTCACAGAATGGAAGAAACCTGTCTTTGCCCATCAGACCTCTGACTGGTGTGAAAGAACAATTTTCTAATTTTTTTATCCGTTTTCCTTGAGGTAGCACATTTGAGAGGATGTGAACATGGGTCCTCATATTGTAAATTCGCTTGTCAAAATGGGGATCTTGACAGGTGGGGAAGAAAAAATAAAGAAACATATCCATCATGCTACTTATGTCTGAAGAAAACAAACCTGAAGTGAAATATTGACTCACTGAGGTCAATGTTGAAACTAACACCTAGAGAAAATACATGTGAGCCTTCCCTTCGGCTACGAAAGTGTCAGCCCACCTGGCATGTTGGTTCCCTGCAGGGTCCCATACCCCAGCTCTGGGGGCACTCTGCATGCCAGAAGCTCAAAGCCTGGGATCCAGGACTGACACTGTGTGAGCTGATTTTCCTTGGGCTGTGACAGTTCCACTGGGCTGCAGCAGCCCACGGCAACTGGCAGACATTGCTGCAGCCCTCAGGTTGCTCTAGTTAGCACAGGGAGACCTATGCAGTGAAATATTTCATGCTCTAGGAACTGAAGTGCTAAATGGAATCCACTTGGGAGCACAAGGCCAAGTAAAGCATTAACACCAGAGTTAAGACAAACCAATTCAGGAATAACTAATATTGTTGACTTTGCTTGCACAAAATGTCACTTTCTTTGAGCTTTTATTCTCTCCCTCAAGAGCAGGTTTAAGGGCAAACACAAATATTGGTCATCTTTCTCCTATTAATTATTGTTAAAGATTTAAGGGATCATAGACTTTGAAGTTAATGCCCCATTCAATGTGGGAAAAGGCAAAACTGTGCATCCCCAGTGGTGTTGTTCTTTCTGGCTGGCTGGCTGATCACAGACCAACTGTCCTGCCTTGCGACATCAGCATCACGTTCAATTACTTAGGGGCAGTAATTGTGAGATGAAAAAGATTTCAGGTGACGAGAGTGAGTGAGCACGCCTGCATGTGTGCATCACACGTGTATGTGTGTGTACTCCGAACATGTAGATGAATGAATGCAGCAGTAGACCTGCATCTAAATCCTGGCGTGTCAGGCCTGCTTTTTTGCCCTTGTGCAAGATTTTATCTTTGCTTATCCTGTACAAAGATCTCTTTCATGTCTTGTATACAAAAGAACTACTGAAATCCTGGATTAACTTTGGAATAAGAGTTTTTATTTCCTCCAAACATGAGTGGCTTCGTTGGCTTGCTCCACTCTAAAAGTGACTCTCTCCACATGCCATTATAGGGCTCCCGGATTCACATTCGTCAGTCCAGATCAAATTTCTTTGCTATACAAAAGTGAGATGTATTTGCTAACCCTCTGCACTCTTCCTTGGATCAAGATGAGCAGATTTCTTCCCTTCTTGAGAATCTCTTCTGTTGGCCGTGTGACTGCCTTTCATCAGCCCTACATAAACATTATGAAGGATGGAGTTTGGACTCATATGTAGAATTATTACAGGGGACATGTCTAGGGAAAAAGGACCCAACCCTGCTAATGAGATTTTAGGAAGACTTCAAGAATGAAACAGTTTCTGTAAACTTAATATGTTTGTTACACAGCACTGAATGCAGTATTGAATATAAAGCTCCTGAAAGACAAACAACTTGCCTAAAAACCTGGATAAATTATCTTTACCTAATCAGTTTAATTTGCATCAAAAGCAGTTTTGGAGCAATCAAAGCCAACTATTAATTTGGATCAAATTTGATGAATAGTTTTCGCTATAAGGGTTGAAATATTTTGCATTATATCCATATAAAAATAACAGTATAAAACCCCCCTGCATTGCACTTCTGAAAGCATTTCAGTTTGGGGCATTTGTAATGTAGAGATGGACACTTTTTCTGCAGTGATGATTCAAGCTTACAAACGCAAATTTATGAATGAATGGGGTTGTTTTTTTTTCTGTTCTGTCTAAAAAAAAAAAAGGAAGGACAGAATGTTTTGAAAGATTACCTTCCTTTATTATTTTTTCTAAACTTAGGTGATTTTTCTGAAAAGGATAAATAATGATAAACATTTTTTCATTAAGAGGACTATTAAGAAGGTCTGCTCCTGTTTATTGTAAAATTTAACTTTTTAATATTTCTGCTCAGCCACTGAACCCCAAACTCCAGTGTTTACACAGCTCTATTTGTAGTAAAAGCCAGAGAAATTACTGTCTAGAAGTGGAATTTGCACTCACGTTGCCTGCCTTAATAACCACTCTCCCAAGCACTGTAGGGTGTTTGGTGTGCGACCTGGCCCAGGCTTGCTTGAATATTATGAGAAGGAAAGGGAGGGGACTGACTCTATAGTCTGCTTCTACTTTCCTGTACATGGGAGTCCCTGATGCAAGTTCATCTCTTTACTGAAAAAAACTTTAAAAAAAAAAAAAAAGTGCAGTTTGAATTGATACAGTTCTGTTCTACACAGCAGCATTTGTAAGAAAGAAACAGTGCTTCTCACTCCTTTCTGGACTTGTCTACCTCTTCTGTGACAGGGGCAGGCTTGGAAATGACTGCTGATTACGACAGGTGAAAGTCATGACCAAAGAGGGATTGGGAGGAAAATTGCATCACAATCTGCCCTCCACCCTTGAAAGCAGAAGGGAGATGGTGCTGTGCCAGCAGATCTTCCGTACGCACTGTTTAAGGGCAAAGAGGGAGCTGGACTCTCCCAGGGATTGGCACTGAGCTTTAGCACGTTTCAGAAATCAGCTCTTAAAGCAAATGAGAGAACATCCTGGAGGCAGCACTGGTTCCACAGCAGGGGTGGGGGCAGCAGGAGAGCATCACCTGGCAGTCGGCAGGTTGAGGCAATGCTGGAGAGAACCACTTGGCAATGGGCAGGTGGACCACACAGCAGGAGTGCGGCACCATTTGCTCCACGACTTGGCATTAATGAGACACCTATTGGAATTCTGCACATTCTTTAAAGACCTCCTGTGCGGAAAATCGTTACATTTACAGTAATCCTTTGCAAGTGAAAAACCAAACTGGAATCTTCCCCACTGTACTTATTTGTGGGCTTCCTAGAAGGCTTTTGGAGCCGTGCAAGTCATGTTGCTTTCTAGATGGAGGTGCTGAGAGGTAGACAGCTACTGCAAGCAATGCACAAACTGGAGAGTCTTGTGTACGAAGGGGGTAGGGTTCAGCATGAAGGGCTGTTATTTGACTTGACAGTCAGGGTTGGGTTTTTCCAAGCTGTTTCCCTCTGCGTGTGCACACTCTTAAAAGCACTGTTGCTGCACATGCGGGAGAAAGCTACCATGCCATGGATGGAAGCACACGATGGAAAACAGCTCTTAGAAATGTGGCCCTCAAGACTAGGGCTCTATTTTTAAGGGACTTAAACATCCAGCATGCTTGAGCTCTTCCTAAAAGATTGGCTGTAGGACTAGCAATGAAGGGGTACATTGTGAGCCATCCAGGCTGTGTTTAAAAGTGTTTTTTCTTAGACAACCTTAAAAGCTCTTGGCTTCAGTGGCATGCAGCCTGTGGAAGGAGGCTCCATGCTAGGATAAAAGCAGCCCATGGTGCTCTCTGGCTTATGATGCAGCTGGACAGTGGGGAAGGGAAGATGCCTTTTTTCATTTCATGATGCTGGTTTATGGGGCCTCGTTGTTTCCTTCGCAAGGAGACCTCCACTTACTGTATGTTTTGAAGCAAACCAAGCATTGCTGCCCTGCCCTGGTCCTTTTCCTGCATTACCAGTGTGTGAACGCAGCACTGATCTACAGCTGCTGTTGGTTCAAATTAGAAACTCTGGCTCAGCAGCTGGAGGATTCAAGTGCTGCTCCTGGAGCCCTGCCCCAGAGAGGGTCAGCTCTCTGGGGCAGAACTAGGAGCTTCCTGCTGACTTACACAGGCTTTGCTGGTTCATACCACCACAGGAAGTGGCCCTGCAGGCTCAGCCTCCACACCCCTCTCCTTGACCTACCTACATAGAAGGATGGGGAAGAGAGAGGAAAAACAGAAAGGCAGAGGAACTATTCTTTTGTGGCGGGGCTGGGGATGCCCTGCCACTTACAGTAGTTGAGAACAAGCGTATCATCCTCAGTAGTACCAGAGCCAGGAGGCAGCTAGAGAAATGTACAATCTTGTGCCTGGTGTGGTAGGGGGAGGGGAAAACGTTTTTTAAAGTGTAATAACACCTAGGTTTTATAATCCTGTCCAGCTCAGGCTTTGCAATTCTTATGATAGCCCAAATACTCTAAATTTAGTTGAAGATAACAGAACAGATGGGAAAAACATATGGTTTGTAGGTAGTGTGTGGTGGTTGATATTTGTGGTACATTAGGGGAATTTATTTCATTCTCTCTTTTTCCCTCTATAACTTTTTTGATAGTTTCTTGAGTTCTTTGTGCCTTTAGGTGAGCTTAGGCCTTCACAAACATCTGCGAACTTGGTTTTGTTCAACCAAATTATCTGTTGCTTTGTAAATCTCCTTTAGAGTTAGAGAGTTTATTGTCTGTATATGTTATCTTCAGGCTCCTGTTTGAGCCAGTAGAAGCTGGATCACTTAGAGCCCAATCACTTATCCCATCTGTCCCATTAATATCTGTGGAGAGCTTGAATGGACAAGTGATACTGTACCGAGACTTCCTGTTGCTCAGCTGCTTTACCAGTCCTCCCTGTGTTCATCAGATGCCAAGAGATGCAGCACATGCAGGAGTGTGGCACGGATACAGAGAGTGTGCCTGTATGCACAGGCTGGGACCAGCATGGGACCTGCTGGGGGGAGGCTACCTTCCCACCAGTGCTGGCCTTACTGTGCTGCGGCGTGGCTCTGCATCGCTGTCTGCGGGGGAATGGCAGGGCACCTCCAGCAGTGTCTGCTGCTGCCAGCAGCATGGACTGCTGCCCTTTTGGTTTTGTTTAGAGAAAGCCTGCTTGTTCTGTAGGGGGCTGCTGGAAAAGCACCAGAATATTAACCCCCTGATTTACCTGCTAATCTCCTCCCTACCAGATTTGTGTGTTATGCCAAAGTTAGATACAATGCTCAGCTTTTTATATGATGCAAAACCCAGGCAAGTCAGACTGGGTTTAGAGCACAAATACACAAGTGCTTCAAGTATTTGCTTGTGGATACCTGAGCTGTGTAAGAGTACCAGTTGTGGTTACAGCACAGTTTACATTTCAGGGAAAGGGACTTTAGACAAATGTACAGGAGGCAATACCTTTGCCCGTAATTTTAAGATGCTTGAGAAGAACCCTCTTTTCACTTGGAAAGGACATTTGACAGCTGGTCTTTCCATGTGGCCTTAGTTTCAAGGGAAGGAGTATGTCCTTGTCATAGTAAATGGATAGGATAAAGTTCAGCTTTTGATAAAGGATGAGATCGGGCTTGAACCAAACCTGGCCTCAACTGTCAGAATTTTCTGTCCCTGAACTCCACCTAAGTGCTGCGAGTTCTGAAATAGGCTGCTGACTGACCCCAACAGTGTCCATCTTGTGTTCTGAATGTATTCTCTTGATGCAAAGGCATTGTACTTGGACTAGAGCTCCTGTATATGTGTAAGGCTTTGTTAGTTATCCGCTGATCCACATTGGTTCATCACCTGCACACCTGCCTTCCTGCATGCCCAGAAACTACATGTGTCTTTACTCCTTCTCACATTCAGTAACAAAATTACATGCAGTAATATTGTCAATGTATTGCTGACCTAATGTGTCCCACTTCGGTAAATTTATCTGAAAACTCTTTGTAGGTTTTTAACCTCAGCTTGAGCCAAGGCTCTTCCATATTTTCTCAGGCTCCTCAAAGCAGCCTGGTGGTGTATGATCTGCTGTTAGAGATTGTGGAGTAAATGAACACCCTGATGAAATGAATGCTGCAAATATTTTCTGTTTTGTAAATGTTGTAAATATGTTGCCCTGTGGGATAGATGGCATGAAGTGCATGGCACCAAGCTTATCCTGATGAGAAAGCCAAATGTGCCATGGGGAACCAGCCACAAGAAGAAGCAGAGAGTTTAGGTCAATTTAGCTGAAACATGTTTGGGTTGAGGTCCATGCTGTTGCCAGCAGGATACCAAATAGCTGTATTTTTATCCAAACTGGAAAATTGAGCAGATTTCTCAACACAGCTACTTCAGCTGTGTCTGTAAAGACGCGCTGAAAATTAATGAAAATCAAGGATATGATACTGCAAAGCATTTGGCATTCCTATAATCGGTGTGTGCTTGATGCAAAGATCTGATCCAGCCAATGGGATCAGTTCTGGGCTCCCATTTGACAAGGATGAGTTTCAGATTTGTGTTGTGGAATTGACTGGGACCAACTCACTGATGTGAATTTCTATTTCAGGAACAATGGTCAGGTTCCAGCTGGCAGAAGGTCACTGTGAGTTGTCACTGAAAGCACAGCTCAAAGGCTAAGGGAAATTGTAGGGAAGGATTATCTTGGCGACGTAATTTAGGACTACTAGAATTTTAAGACTGTTATAATGTGCACATGCTGATCAATGAAGATCCTTAACTCTGGCATCTCCCCCTTGAGGCCGGACTTTAAAATTACAAAACTCTGATCATCAAAAGAAACTGTTTAGAATGGCATTGAAGACCCAAAGCTGCGGTTCCTAGTAGAAGGGCTTTTGACTCCCGTGTTAGCTGGGTACGTTATGTCTGCCTGGGTAGCCCAGAAAACAAGGGAGTCAAGTTGTGGAGAAAGAGGCTTTTCATTAGTGTCTGTTGATACCAGCATAAGCAGAATTGGGATCCAGAACTTGGAAAAGTGCAAGGCTAAATAAATAAGGGCCCCAATGTTAGTGGAGGATGCGTGTTGTGCCATGTTGCTTAGTCCATTTCTGAAGGCCCGCAGAGAGATGCTGTGGCTGTGGACAGGATGACTGTACCTGGGGACTTCAACAGATTGGTCTTGCTTTTTTGCTTGACTGGAGAACAATTCTGCTCCAACACACAGGCTTTGTAAAATCATAATGTGTTTACAAAGTGACTTGTCACACCTAGAGTACATTCTTAGGAAGGGAATGCTCTATGGGTCAGAAGTTTTTAAAAAAATAGTTACTGAGTCTCTGATAGTATTTTATGTATATATGCCACCTTAGAAATGTTTCTTTTGGAGGACGTGGGACAAAAAACTATTCACTTGGTATATAAGTGAGGTGTTTTTTCAGCTGTAATTGTGTCTCTTATTCTTAAACTTACCCTTATAATTAAAAGGATATGACAAGCTTTTGCATTCCTAAACTCTCACCCATTTAATGTGATTCGTTGCGCTTGGGGTATTTTTTCATTTTTTTCCTCTTTCCTGAGTTCCTAACTCCTAGGTAGACAAAATTATTTGTTTGATACTAATAGCTTTTCAACCCACTTGCCACACCTTGGTGGTTCAGCAATGCAGTACATTAAAATTAGCCAGAACCTGATTCTGCTTTGACTTGCACTGACTCTGTATGGCTATAGCTCCAACAGGGAGAAAAGGAATCAGTCTCCATCTATAAATATTGTTCCTCTGAAATATTTGGCAGAGACTTCTTTTAACCTTATTGCAAAAATTTCCTTTGCAGGACCATGCAAAATGTATTTTACATCTGATGGAGCATTTAATGAATCCTCGGTTCCCTCAGAGTTTCAATAAATGTGTCTTGCTGAAAACTTTATAGACAGCCCCGTTGGCAGGGGAATGGGGCAGAGCCGAGCTGCAGCCTTTAAAGGCCTGAGGCTGGAATCGCCATTGCACTGCGTCTGGCTGAAGGGGAATGATTGCCCACAGTGGAGCAAGCAGATAGTGAATGCCATCCTGATCCTGAAGCAATTTCCATCTGCTTTGCTCTGGTATAAATAACCACACATAGCCTGTGGACCTGAGCTCAGCATACCTTTCTGGGTGCCAGAGAAAATCATGACTGAGTAGAGATACATTGGCATCAAATGATAGCAAGAGGAAACAAAATTAATACTCATTGGCATTGCTGTGGAGAAACGATAAAAGCCTCAGTAAAAAAAACCAAACGCAATGAAGGGGAGGCTTTAGCTATTGGCTTCATAGATGGCTGTGGATCCCAGAGCACTTGATTCTAGAGAGTGTTTTGTAGCAAAGGTACCCAGGGCTGCAGCTGTCCCCAGTGTCCCACCTGGATTGGACTGGGTCCAACCTCTCCCTGCAATCTTTCATGCAGCTGCCACCTTGCAGAGCTGAAGACTTGTAGGCCAAGAAGACTTGCTCTCTTCCTGGGATGTGGTGACTGATTAGCTATTAAAAGCGGCTCCATTGTAAGAGAAATGTAAGCTAGTGAATGGAAGGAAAATGTTGACTTTCAATTCCATAGCACATATAATCTGTTCAAGACCAAAAATGTCGTTTATTACTAAAGGCTTATGTTTTTGCTGTTCTTTGTATTGTTTCAAAGACAGTCTAATTACGTCTCTGTTTGGATTTATTTATACTGGTTGTACATGGGCCTCTCTCTTCCCTGCCCTTTAAAAAAAGGGAAAGGCCAGGAGAATCTGGTAGCAGAGTGAGGCTGTTTCCATCTCTGGGGAGGTAGCACATGGGAAAGCCTGTGCTCCCCACAGATGCTCTGCCAGCAACACTGTTCCTTCTGTATTAGCAGGACGATGTGCCTGGACCAAGGAGAGGACATGCCTTGTTTGCTGTCAAACATGTCCTGGCTTCATGATGTATTTCGATTTTCTCATAAATTCATCCTATAGCTTGAATTTAGCCAACAGAAAGGGAAGGGGAAAAGGACATCCAAGAAAGGGAGGAGAAAGCAGAAGCTTATGGAGGTACGGGGAAAATGGTATTGAAGGCTGTCAGTCAGGGTAAGTGGAAATGAGGTGGACAAAGCAAATTGTGCAAGTAGGTTTTCATCTGCCTGATGCAGAATTTATGGCATTTAAATTAATATTTGGAGAAGCATCCCTGGTCTGGCTGGGGCACAGGGTAAACTCAGTGAGGCTGTCCTTTTGTTCTCATAGTATTAGCACAGGGAACTCGTAGTTCCTCTACTGCTGCTGAATTTCTGTATGAAAGTGAATCTAAACAGGGTGTTTCTGTCCAATGAAGGCATAATAAATAAGTCAATAAAATATGTCTTGAGGAGGAAGTAAAACAGCCACTTTGTGTAGGTACGTGCCAACACCCAAAGCACTCTCGTAAAACAGAAGCGGCAGCTCTTCCAGTCCCTTCCTGGTGTAAATGTGACAGCGGGTGCAATCTGCACCGGGCGTTTCTGCTCATACAGAGCACAAGAAGAATTAAAGTGAAGAGCCAAATACTCTTGAAAGTGAAGAGGCAGCAGGAGCTTGGCATCTGGTTTGAGAAAGGAGGAAGTATGAATAAATATTTGAGGGCAACAACTGTTTTAGTCTTTTTGTTCAGTGGCCCAGTCTATCAGGTTTTGCTGAGGCCAGAAGGATGAAGCCCTGTGTTTGTCATTAGGACTAGGTACACACGGTTCTGTGGATTTTGTACTTTTATGGCTGCCCTGTGATAATGTAAGAGAAAAAATAATCCTTTATAGTCCCTGATTTATCAGGTTACAGTTTATTAGAGATATAAATGCCAGCAATTTAAATGACTCTGTATTAGTTTGTCCTTGAAAAAAAAGAATTCATAACTAAAAGGACAGTGCAAGGAACTCCTTATGAAACAATAATGCCGCATTAGTTGGAACAAGCATTTTATATTTAGAAATTTTAACTCATTGAGTACGTTTAAGCAAAGTATACGTGCAGTTGTTATCTTCCTTCTTTATGGACAAAAATATTTTATTGCTAGCTATTATGGACTCCACAATCTCTAGGCAGAGATTATAATGGACTAGATACAGGGCACTATCAATAATCTTAGTTAACATTTCAACTCTATTAGCTTACTACACTGATAGCATTCATTGTGGACTGAATGACAATTAAAAGTATACCACAAGAATAATTGGACAACAGTTACCTGTATGAAGAATTATTCCACAGGGCTGTATATCACACTAATCTCTGAAAGTATTACTCTGGTTCACATTGCAGTTTGCTGCTGCCTTTTCCCTGTGCAAATGATTGTAAAGCTGGAAGGTTACAGGAGGATCCTTGTGTGAAGCTGTGTTGAATGCCGGCTGCAGTGGCTTGTCTGTACTTGGTTGTCTTCCAGATCTCTGGGGTTGGGCTCCACCTGTGCCAAAGAAGTGTGTTGTCTAGTGGTTCCCATCCTTTCTGGAGCCAAGCCTCATGTTCGAACCCTGGCAGTGTCCCATGCTTCCTTGGATCGAGCTCCAACTGGATCAGGGTTTGCAGTCCTGGTTTGCTGCTTGCGTATGTATGCGCGCACCTGCTTTTTGATGTGAAGTGTTAGAAAGTACAGTTTGGCGTGTTCATGCAAAATCTGTCAGAGCAGGTTGCCCACCTGAAGTCAGTTTCTTGAATGTATGGCAACCACATTTCTGCTGTAATTTCTGTGATTCTGGAAACCCTGTTGCAGTTTAGAAGGGAGAGGTTGTGCTGTCTCCAGCTCTTGTTTTCAGACTGGTAACTGGACTGGTTTGTAAACTGCATCCTCTATACCCTGACTCCATTCAGGAATGTATGGGGTGTACATTAGAATAGCCTGGAGCTTCTGTGCTCTAAACCTCTGTCCCTCAGATCCCTGTGCGGGGAGAAAGCTTTATCTTGTGAGCAGCTGCAGCACGAGGTGTTAGTTGAAGGCCTTCCTCCAGGAATTATGCCTTCATTGGACAGAAACACCCTGTTTAGATTCACTTTCATACAGAAATTCAGGCCTTCCAGGTTGAACTCTGGCTTCTGGGTAGTGCTGACTGGGGATCTGTGATGTGTAGCTGGGCTTCTAGCAGAATAATGCAAGTCCAAGGTCCTATTCTTACTCTAGTGTCCAGAGGAGTGTAGAAGATAACGCCATGCAAATCATGAATATTCAGATTTCCTTCACACTTGCTTTATTAGCATTGTTTTGCTTTGCCAGATTCTAGCTTGAGTTGGAACTGCGCTCCAGAAAGGCAAATTATGTTGTGTTTGCTTTAGCCCAAAAGAGTACACAAAGCACTAGAGCTCTCCAAACCCACATCAAAGGTGAGAGTATCCTCTGCTGCTCCAGACACGTCTGTCAAAAAGGATAAGCATTTGCTGCTGCATGGAAAGATACTTAACCTGCCTGCTAATGTGGCAAATTACTTCTACCCCTCCTGGCTTGTAAAAGACACTTGAAAATTAAACCTGTGTAGTCTGGGCAAAATGCAGAGCAAAGTCAGGTGGCAAATAGCTCCACAGAGAATATCAGAGCAAAAGGATGTAAGAGAGAAAAATAAAGGTTCTGAAGTGATTTATTTGGTGGCGGTGTCTTCAAATCTGCAATAAGAGAGGATCCCCTCAACCCAGAACTTGGTCTGCTGCTGCTTACTGTACCTGGATAGGAACTAACTGTGGAGGCCTTCCAAATACTGCACAAAGCAGGAACTTGTTTTGCCTAAAATCTGTCCTACTCAATTACTGTCAGGCTGAGAACTGGACTTTGCTCAGTTTGTACAGCTAGCCTCAGGCTCCTGTAAATTACTTTGATCTACATGGATCCCTGAGGATCTCTTAACTTGTGAGTTGGACTCCACAGCCTGTTCCATGAAATGAAAAATCATGTCTTACTGACAGGGGTCTTGCTGCAAAGCTCCCTTCCCTCTACCCCTCCTGATAGCAGCAGCCTGTTTCGCACTCGTAATCATAGAACCTGGTGTTTTTCTGAAAAGTGGCTTTCCAACAGGGTACCTACAATTAACGATGCACTGTAAATGCCATAGATTAAGCCACATAATCTATTTAAATTAAAAATGTATAGTATTACTTTATAAATATCTGTTTTCTTTCTAAAATCATCACCCCAGTTGAGGGCTATGGCATTTCCTGCAAATGATGACCAGCTGGGGTTAATAGCCATTCACTGTACAAGAGGTTACCATCTCTCAGCAGGGTTTTTATTTTTTCCCCCTAGGAAATTTCCTGTCTTTAGGTCTGTATTGCTTAAATGATACTACTGCCTTAAATGTCAGCTGGCATACAGGGATGCTCTTCTGGCTTACTCGGTTTTGTCTGTGAGCAGGGTGGGAAATTTTCTGTCAGTTTTGTTTCTCATGGAAAATACACTTTTCACAACATAGATTTGCTTCTGTTGGGGGAATGCTGACTTTGGGGATTTTTGGTTTAAAGGTTGTTGGGGTTTGTTTGTTTGTTTGTTTTTTAGTTTAAAGCTTAGAGCCGAAAGCTTACGTTCGTGTTCTCTGTGGGAAATATAAGTTATTTTGATGGTTCCTCACCTTCCAGTTTTGCAACAGGAAAATATTATGTTGTAAAAATGGGTGGGAAAAGGGGAGATTAGCAAAACCCAATGTTTTCTACAGAGAAATACTCATTTTTCTGTGGCTGAAACATGTATTTTCTTTTTTGTTTGGTTTGACCATTTTTCCTAGTGGAACTGAAATATTTTCCTTTGGGGGGAGTGTGAGCTTTCCTTGGGCCCAAGTGAGCTCTTGGTGCCTCTTGGGGCTTTGGGTCCACAGTCTGTATGTCCAAAGCTGGCAGTTGTCCTGGAGTCACCCTGCTTGCACAGACAGCTTCCACCACCAGAGGCCTTTCTCCACTGGTGATGTGTTATGGGGAGTGGTGGGAAACTCAGGTGAGCCAAGCAGGCAACCGAGGTTCTTGGCCCCTTAGAGCAGCTCATAGCTTGAACTGTTTTGTAATGAAACATTTTTCCTTCTCTGAACAGAGTCGTTTTGATGCCAGTTATTCCACAGGTGTTTTCTGTAGCCAACTTGCAAAATAAATGTAGCGAAATACATGTTGAATACTGGCATTTTGCTCAGGATCAAAACTGTTCTTTTCAGTTAAGAGAAGAGCTCAGGTTTAGATGATGGAATATTTGAGTTTGGATTACTAGTTCACTATTGAGGATTTACAGTACTGTAAATCTAGACTAATGTCATGTAAATCCATAGTAATGTAACTATATTTATTTCCCTCCATGGAGCTGTCTAGGTTTACACCAGTGAGAATAAGAACAGTATTTGGCCCTATAATATCTATCTCCAGATAATAAAAGTCATATGAGGGTTTCGCTAAATATTTGGCAAACCTACTAAAACAAGCCCAACAAACTACGCAGGACGTAGATTAATTTCCGCCACCAGCATCTGGGTTCAGCATTATAATTAGCAGCAGATCTCCTAGTGATATGCCAAACAAAGATGTTTATGTCAAATAGCTATTTCTTAGAAGAAAAAAAAAAAAAAGAGAGAGAGAGGGGCTTAAATTAATCAAATACCATGAAATCAGTCCACATTTCTAGCCTGGGTGATAAGCAGTTACTGCCAGAGGTGTTTACAGATGGCAGCTAGCAAAATTTTCAGTTACGTTATTCAGTTCATCTCATGATTGTATAGGCATTGCAGAGGTGCGGGGAACTTTAATCTGTCTTTACTTTCTTACCTCTCCTAATGGCTGCTCTTCCCACTTGAAACTTCTTTTGATCTCTTGATGTGAATCACACTTGTTCGCTTCGACTCACTTAGGCTTTGGCTTTAAATCAACTCTGCGCGTTGAGTGCACCTCATACGAGTGACAGGCAATGCTTAGAAAAGTTGGCGTGGGAGCTTCCTCAAACAACAGACAAAGTAGGTATATCCACAGCCCAGTGAAGTCTTTGCATCCCCTGAACTGCCACAGTGGGATTGTGAGTATGAGGAAGACAAAGTTCGTGTTGGTTTTTTGGAACATGGAGATCCCAGTCGCTGCCAGGAACCTGGGGAAGGGGAAAACAATGAATTATTCAGACCTCTGAAGAAGTTTGAATTGAGCTCTGCTGCTAGAAGGAGATACAGATCTACGTGTGGGCTTGATAAAGGAAACCCTGATCTTCCTGAGATTAGGCGGTCTCTCTGTAACAAAAACAGAACTGCAAAGAGTTAATTTAATGCCAAGGAATTCTATGAATTTCTGGAAAGACTGAATGAAATCACTATCCAAAGTGATCAAGAGTAGTCTGAAGACAGCTTTGGCAACGCTTCTAGACTCTTACCACAAAATGACCTTGGACTTATAGCTGTGTCACACTAATGTTTGAACCTTCAGTTTGTGTGCTAGAGGGCTGTACTCTGCCAGTCGCAGAGGATGCTTTCACTCATTTATAACCTAGAGATATTAGACATCATAAAAAGTTCAATATACCAGTGTGATGATAATATATCTGTTGTCTGTACTGCAAACTTCCTAGCTAGCATTCCAGGATTGTTTGTCAGGCAGTAATTAGAATGATGCATTTTAAATCTTCTGAAATGGTGCCAGGAAGAGAATTGCTTTCCATTTTGAACAGTGTTAGTGGTACAGCTGGAAATGCTGCCTAATGAAAATACTTTTAAACATCACTTGGTCTGCGTTTGGTCCCAGCCTGCCCAAGGAACACGGGCAATCTCATGTTCACCTTGCTGGATTGTAGAAGAATTACTTAATAAGCTGTCAGTGCTGATTACATATATGGAGGAATCCAGGTTTTAATGCCACTGAACCCTACTGCAAAGCGCTCAGAAATGGTACTGAAGTACCAAACACTCATAAAATTCAGGGGTATTTGTAATTTTGCCCAGTCCTCAGGGCAGAACACCTTCCTCTGCAGCCAGCGTCACCTCCCGAGACACCCAGTGGATCTGAGCCCCAGTTCCGCATCCTAATTTAGAGAACAGCCACACTGATCAGGATGTTTGTCATCAGGATTTTAGTTCAGCATAGTGAAAGGTGGAGAACTGTCATTTTAGATCTATGATTTCTAAGTATCAATGCAGAGATGTGACCAGAAGATTGGTAGACTTGTCTGAATTCAAACTGTCAGAATAGGGATGAAAATCTAGTATAAAAGTTTGAAATAAGGCTTAAAAAGGTAGATTTCAAAACATTGTTTACTGGACTTTTCAGAAGGAGCTTTAGTCATTTGTGATCAAAACTGCCATGTCTACAATGAAAGAAATCTTTATTTAATTTGTTTATAACTTACACCCAGGGACGAAGGCTCTGGGTCAGATCATGCTACTGTGATCAGAGCATTAAGTTGCAATAAAGTCTGACTCTAGCTATATTATCTCCTGCTCAGGCTTCATAGGAGTAGTCTATTAATCCTGGAATTTAGAGAAAGTTGCTGAATGCACAGATGCCTACATGGTCTCTTTCCTGCCCAAATCAGTAAGAAAAGCTCTTGGTAAAGTAGAATAGAACTAATTTGTCCATTTAAAATACTCAGATGTTATTTTTTGTTCACAGTAGCATTTCTCAGAGTGCAAGTCAAATAAGTTCAGGAAAAAAATGATGTGTGTGTGTGTTTTCCACTAATCTTGAGATTCCTGCCTTTCCAATAATCGGTCTCTGAGAATATTCAAACAGTTTATCACGCATTCTTTATACTGGTCCTCAGCTGATGTAAACTAGCACAGCTGATTTATCACAACCCAGGGTAAAACTGAATGAAATTAAAAGGGGGTCGTCATCCTATAGAGCAGAACCAAACATATGCATGTTGGAAATGGTTCAATTCTTAGCCCAGTTTTGTTGTTCTCAGGAGTACTTGTGCATGGCTGTCTCCAAAGGTGAGGATTCATGAGCTGCACTGGATACCTAGTGTCACTAAGGTGTATTTGAAGGATAAATCCATCTGCACTCACTCTTTGGCTCTTGATCTGGAGCTGGCATGCTGTGTAAGTTCTTAAATACAACTCTTGCCCAAACACCGAAATATTCCCTGAGGTCACCCTTCCCGCTTTGGGTTACATGATCTCTGCAGTACGTACATGTTCTTCTGTGCTTCTCCACTTCTTTCTAAGCACTTCTACAGGGATCCTGCTGGAATCACAGTGAGGATGCCCGCATGTTTTTTGCCTCCAGGCTACAGGAAAGAAACAGGGAGTCCTGGCAGTGCCAAGGCTGTTGACGACTGTCAGTGAATGAAGGCCCACACTCAGTGCTGCTGCTTGTCCCGCGCTGGTTTTCATGCTCCCATCTTGACAGTGCCCTCAGCCTCACAGGGCACCTCTCCCTGGCCTGGTTGAGCTCCACCGCGAAGCCTCCTCTTGCAGGGCTCTTGGCCTGGCAAACTGGAGGCAGTCTGAGGGGCAGCTGTGTTGACAGGTCTCATCAGAAAGTGCTTGGGGAGAAAATAAAAACAACCCACATAATTTCTCACAAGGAACTGTAGGAAATGCAGTCTGTCTGTCTATCCACCTGTCTATGTCATGGCAAAGCACAGGGGGGCCACAGCAGCATAAGCAGTGGAGAGGCTGAATGTGACTAGTTCTTTGATTGCAAGGTGGCCTGGGCCTGGTTTCTCCTGCCTTGCTTTGAGATCTGCCGCATTCCTCAGCACAGCGTGTCATTGCACTGTAGCTGCTGAGCCTCAGAGCCAGTGCTACCTGCTGGGGGTAAGGTGGGGCTGTTCAGATGTGTCTCCTCAGGAGCCTGACCAGCAACAGGGTTGCTGGCAGCTGAGGATCATGTACATCCTTGTGTCCAGAGATGCCACCCTGTCTCTGTGTGTTTGCAAGGTAAATGGAAAAGGTGGCTCTCCTACATTCTCTTTTCTACAGCGCAAGGTGAGACCCAGTTTGGCAACCGGCATGCAACTTTGTTCCTTCTGCTTTCTTTTCCTCTCATTTTCTCTCTGTAGTGCAAAAATAGTATCAGTAACACATTTATATCCTGCAGGAAAGGTAACATGTGGACAATGTTGCGAAACTCCAGGTGGGAGCTGTGGCTGTCGTACAGAAATGACATATGTAAAAGTTACCAAATATACACAGAAGCTTTGAAAGGAGAAAGGTGTGATTTCAGAGAAAATTATCTCGTGCTTCCTGAGACAAATGGGAAACCAGGTTGCTTGCCCCTCATGGGAGCTTACATGGCACTGGATTATTTACAGTTAGCCCTGAAAGTCCTTATGTGAGTTGAAGGACACCTTGCCTATGTCTGGCTCTTCTTAGTAGGTATGGGTATGGCTATGTATCTAGATGCAAGTGAAGATTAAGATTAGATCTAGTGGTGGCACAGGAGAAAGGAGAGACTGCAGGAGGACAGACCTCTCTGGAGGCTCTCCATGCTCTGAGCCCTCTCTTGTCCCCCAGGATCCAAGAGCCACTGTCTGCTGCCTGTGTGGCTCAGCCCTGCTGCTGCTGAGCCTACTACTCCCTGTGAACTCTTGCCTTCAATATCCGGTGTACAAGGGGTGTGGAGTTGTTCAAGGCTGAAGTGACATGATACATCACTAGCACACTAGGCCTCTCACTAGCTGTATGCACTCTTTTTGCTGGAGAGCCTCCTTGCAGGCATGGGCAGCTGCACAACACAACAAGGAGCTTGGCTTCCCAGTGCCACCCTCCCGCAGAACTCACATGGCAGCCAAATGCCTGCAAATCCTACCCACAACTATCTTTGTCTCCTTGTATGTAGCTTTGAGCACATCCCTCAGCAGTGCCTTGGTTTGGAGACATGAATTCAGAGGTGCGTTTGCATCAGGACAGGGCAGCTTATACCTCTGTTCATTTACAAGTTATCTGTGTTGCAGAATTACGTATGAGAAAGTTGGTTGCTCTGCAGATTATTGTGAATGTTGCTGCATTACTTCTGAGACACTCAACATGCTTGGACTGAGGCCCCTAAAAAATGTCATCTCCTTTCCCTGTTTCTGACAAGCCATTACTATGGCAGCTGGACAGACCTGCATATGCCCAGTGCTGCTATCTGCTGTTGACAGTAGCAGTGTTTGGAGCTGGACTGATGAGAAAATGCAAATGGTTTTGTGGAAAGCATTTTTTTTGAGGAAAACAAGTTTTAATGAAAGTGATTTGTATGGATAGAAAATTCTAAGTATTTTCAAAAATTCACAGATAAAACATTTAATCCTAAACCAGAAATATTCCCATTGAAGCCAGTGTCCTATCTACTTCATGGGAACTGTAGCTACGTTCCCATTCCCCTCTGTGCTTTGGGATTGGTGTACACCTTCCCCCATGCACTGCAGCCAGGGACTCTAGCAGTGATGAGCTCCTCTTTTTCACAGACAGTGCTGTATGGTGGAGCATGAAACTTAGGCAGCTAACCCACTGAGGAGGGTGGGAAATCCAAACCCCAGTGCCTTTGTAGCACTGCTGCTCTGGTATGAATGAAAAAAATTAGTCTTTCTATTTCCTCCATCACGTTCCCCAATCTGGATAAAATCCATTTAAATAAAAATAAAAATTTTCTCCAGAAGAGAAGAAAGTGGTTGGTAAGGAGAAAACATAATAATTATACAGAGCCAGTTATACAGATTGTCTATCTGTTGGCTTTTGTTCTGCCAGTGGCTCCTTGGTAGTGTCCATCACTTGTCTGTCCTTCAACAGAGAAACCCCCACTTTAACGAACTGTGGTAGTGAATTTCAGGCACACAGTGGGAGCCGGTGAATCTTCACTTTAGCAGGAACAGGGCCCAGCCCTGAACTCATCCCACTCAGCCAGATACTCTCCGAAAGTTGTGATCTTTTCAGCACAGATTTTGTCTTCTTTCAGCTCATTCTGCATATAGACATTGGAGCATAAGCTAGCTCCTTAAATTAAAATCAAAGCAAACCACTTGACTTCAGAAGAATAGGAGACCCNAAAAAAAAAAAAAAAAAAGGCCGCTTAGGTAGTGGGTTGAACAGATGCTGTGGGTTGTTATAGCAACTTGAGTTCTAAAAACAGGAGAGAATACCCACATGCTGCCACATCTACTGAAGAACCCACACTCCAGTTTTCAAAATTCAGGCACTGAGGAAACACCTATTTCCTATTATTAAAATAAAAAACAACCAAAAACAGTGTGTAAGGCATCCTTAGAAAAATCCATATACATTATCCTGTGAAAGAGAAGAGCTCTTTACGATGCTTTGAAAAGGCTTGTGGTATCATTTGTTTATGATATTTAAAGCCGTATGTGTGCATGCCTGTATGCCTGTGTGTGTGATGTGGATTTCAACTCGCAATGAGAACTTGAAAGCCTTCCAGCAAAACCGTAAGCATTCTATCAAAGAGTTTGTGGAGGGAATAACTGGCAGCAGCAGATACCAAGGTGACAGTGAGCAGTTGTAACATCAAACCTGAAACACTTACCAGTTTTATGTACTTGTATGAGAAATAATGAGTCCTCAGACACTGACTGTCTCTGTCAGCGCAGGGAAAAAGCACTACTTAGTAGTAAATCTAGGAGATAAAGCTTCAGGCAGGTATAATGGAAAGTTTTCATAGCAAAATATCATGTTATATGTGCAAATGTGTAAATCAGATTCTGTGTTCTGGCAAAAGCATGCTTACTATGGCCTATTGAAGCAAATAGGTGTCTTTCTCTTGACTCAGCTGAGCATTGGATCAGGCCTTATACTTGCACATGAAATGTTGCTTGGTTTGGGATCTTTATCTGTTCCGATTTTATCCTACTGACTTGTGTGGGAGTGTAACAGCCTGAGATGCTCCCCTGGAAAAGGCAGGGGACTTGAAATGCCACATTTGGTTATTATTCCGTAATTTTATTTTGTGGGTTTTTTTGGTGTCAGACTATTTGCGCTAAAAGTCATCTGTGAATTCATGCCTTGGGTAACCCATCCTCCAGCTGGCTTCATGTAGAGACAGTGGAGCAGCTCGCAGCACCGCGCTGAGATCAAAGTCAGTGCTTAAATAAAGGCCGGCTGCCAGGAGAGGGGCAAAGCAAGTGCAGAACTGCCCTTAACACTTGGAGAGCAACATCTGGGCAGGCAGGAATTTTTTCAACAGAAAGGCAATAGAAAGACTGGACACAACCATCAGTTTCTACACCATGGAGACAGCAGCCCAACTCCAGGCTGGGCCAGCTAGCTGGCACCTGAGGGTGGCTGCCTTGGGACGCTTGCATGGGTGCCCTTGCCTCCCAGGTGGTGTGAGGCAGAGCCTGGGAGGCTGGAGGAGCAGCCACAGTACCTGCCCCAACCCTTTCTTCTTTCTCTAGCAGGCACAAGACTACACAGAAGAGTTTTGAGGGTAGATTTATCAAAATAAAATGTACAAGTTGCTCAGGTATGGCAGTGAGGAAGCTCATGTGTGTGCGTGTTAGAAACTCCCCGTTAACACCTATGGGAGTCCCTGTAGGTAGGAGGTTTTGCCTGCATGGAGCTCCTTGGAGAGAGAGGGCTGCACTGAATTTAAAGGGTGGAGAGGTTCCCCGTTTACCCCTCCATTGAGCTTCACTTAGCCCACCAGCTCATGCTGCAAAAGCAGCATTTGTAGCAGAGACCTGTATGTGCCAGAAAGGAAAAACCATCGCAGAGTGCTGTTGTATTTGTAGCAAGAATGACAGGTCATGAGATCAATGGGGTTTTGTGTGTTTTCTTTTTTTCCCTCTAGTTCCTAATGCTGATATTTTACTGTATTATATTTTACTCCGTTTTTTAATGGATGTTGGGGTATACCCCGTTCCCTGAAAGAGCTACAGTCCCACTGCGCAGACAGCCCTAAGCACTCTTTGGCCTGTTGGGCCAGCTGGTACAGCTGGGTGATTGAACAGGAACAAACCTGCAAAGGGCTGAGGCCTTGTCTGGATGCAAGAGAAAGAGTCAGTGGCTCCTACACCAGTCCCAAAAGTCACTCCTCAATGTCTTTGAACTTTTGTCTCCTACCTTACTCTTTCCTAGAGGTATAATTTTCAGCAGAAGCTAGCTCAGGCCAGCTGTTTTCTTGTACTCATCTTCCGAAAATAGTACACCTGGTCAGAATTTTTCTTCTCTCTCCCTTTAATTCAAATATGGCTGAAAGACATTGCCCAAACATACCTCTAGTAGTAATAATATTTAATGATACATCTTCAGACAGAAAGGAATATGGAAGCTATTAAACCCAGAGGCAAATATTTTCTGAGTTATGAGCGTGAGAAAATTGAGTTATAGGTAGAATGTGAATGGTTTTGCAATCTTCATGGCAGGTGTTAAAACCAATCTGCTAAAATAATTATTTATTTCTCTTAAAGTATAACCTTGGATTTTTAAAACTATCCTAGAAGGAGTGTAGAGGAATGTGTTTTCATCTGTGAATAAATTAAGCAGGAGTTTCTGGAGATGGGGTGTGAAGGAGAGTTAATAGAATTAGTGGAGGGAGGAGGTCTGGTTTTAAAAATCATAATTAAAAAAACCCCAACAACAGGAAAATCAAATTAAGTGTTAAATTTTTTTGATTTTTTGGTGAATGTCCAACCACTAGTGGAGAGCAGTCCATGGTACAAACTCAAGTACAGATCTAGCATTGGTATGTTGTGGAACAGCTGTCAGATTTAATTCTGAGAGATTTGAGACAAAATAGGCTTTAAGAGAGATTTCTGCAAGCAAACTGGCACTAGTGCTGTGTTAGACGTGGTGCAGTTACTGTGTGAGCTCACTCACAGCTTCTGCGAAGCCCGTAAGTGAAAACTACCAGGTAGTGCTTGCTCTTGTGTTCTATAATGGATTTGTCAGAGATGCTTTTCTTAATGGTCAGGTCTGTCACACTAGATGTTTTTCCTCTCTGCAGAATTCAGCATCAGGGGTTCAAATGGGAATAAAAGAAACAGAAGCTCATGCTTATACAAAACTAGCACAGCACAAGGAAGGTGTCGACAGCCACGGATATACCTAGAGGAGCAAGGACAGCTGCTGGGCAAGTGAGCAATTCGGCCATGCCCTCACCGGTGAGCTTGTCGGGTGTTGGCAGAACACCCCATTTGGGGGCACAGGGTCCCAGGGCCTGAGACAAGAAGGTCCTGCTGCGCAACCAGGAGGGAAGCAGCAGAGTGGGGCCCCTGGGGCCTGGGCCTCTGCTGTAGTGGAAGCTGCTGCAGGTGCCCGAGCAGCAGCACTGCTCTCTGTGGCATGAGAGCCCCCATAGCTGAATGTCAGTGCTCTGGCAGTGGAGATCTAAGCAGTGCCAGGTGCGGAGCTGAACATTTCCATCTCAAGAAATGTTTGAGATGGACAAAATGGAGACCAATGAAAGTTTCACTCCAGGAAGAACAAATCAGACCAAAGGGCACTGATGCAAATGCAAATTCCTGCTCAGCCTGATGAAACCTTGAGTTTTTTTGATGAACCATCCATAGTTTCCTTCCCAAGATTTCCTTTAGACAATCTTATTGGGACTGAGGCATAACATGGGAAAGAGGGGTTATCTGCTTAGCAACTGAAGAGGTCGACTCCCATTTCACCTCCAGTGGAGGCAAGAAGATTTAATTGTTGATTTTCAACTATAAAATGGGATGCAGTCTTCCTTCTCGTGTTGGGTGGTAGAGTGGGGAAGGAAACAAAGACCAGATTTTGTCCTTGAGCTTACTAAAAACCCTTCTGAGCCTTCTTTGAAAATAATTCCTGGCACAGTCAGCTTTAAACCTAAGTTTGACTTTTTTTTCCTCTTCTTGTACCAAACATGATTAGAACATAGTATGGATTAATTGCTCTGCCAAATGTCATTCCTATAAATCAAATCTGTTTTCTGACATATGAGTGAGTGTCTGAATACTCCAAAGCCATTAAAAATATCTGCATAATTTTAAAACCTGCTAAATGTTGTTGTTTTCTCTCTCTCTCTCTTTTCATTCTTGGTACAGTATGGTATTTTACTCTGATGATGAGAAGTTGAATGGCAAGTTTCAGTCAAATGCTTCTTTTTTTTTTTGCAATCCAATCCTAAAATCTTGACAATGGCACTTACAGTGGAAATGCCACCAACTGTAAATTTACACACGGACAAAACTTGGCATCCCTAATCAGCTCCTCTTTAGGCATAACATGTGGGATCTCTGCCCACTTTATCTCTGCAGGAATTGGTGTTATCCCACTACTGAAGTATTCATGTGTTATCGCTCCAGGTGTGTAACAGTGTGCAGGACAAAGTCTCCAGCGCTCGTCCTACTAGTCTGTACTGTGTTTCCTGCGTAACATGGCAGAAGTAAGTGCCCGTGGTAATAATTACCACCCCACCATCTGATTAGCTGTATCATGCAACTAGAGCTGGTGAAAAATTACCCAGCATAACATCTTTTTTTCTCATTGGTAAAGGCCAATTCGACAGATCCGAAACAGTCTGTGGGACTTCATAATTTCTGCCAGTTCTTGAAAGGAATCAGCCACACTGGTAGACAGATCTGTTCCTGGCAACCTGCATGACTGCCCTCCTCTTGAGACCCATGTGTTTTTTGGCAAGATGCTGGGAAATGAGGTTTGCAAACGGCTCTTTCCCTACCTCTGTCCGTGGCCTCTGGCAGTCTGTTCACCCTGGCTTGGGGACAACATCAGCCTGGAGTGACTGGCTGCCTGTGTGACAAACTGAAAAATTCATTTGGGATCTCTTAAAATTAAGCTTATTTTAACTTTTTTTCCCCATATTTCCCCTTCTGGGGTGGGGGAGTCATCTTCTAACAATTCTCATCTTGATTTAGAGGGTTTTTTATAATCTTCTACCAGAGGAGACTTGGTTTCCCACTCACATTTGTCTCTTGCTGCTCAAGTGCTTGGACAGAAAGACAAATTGCTTTATCTGGCCTCAGCCTGGCCCAGAGCCCATCAGCACCCATGGGGGGCTCTTCTTGCTCAACTGGCTTTGTGAGCAAGGCCCAAGGAGCCAGGGGAGCAAGCGCACTGAGGAATCTGACAGCTTTTCAGTTTTCCTTCTTGGACCTGCAGTTATGTCCTTTTGCCACAAAGGCAGATAAAAACTTCTCAAACCATTTCAGAAAAGGGCCAGTCTGGTGAAGACAAAAAGTATGTTTTTTCTCACAGCAGAAACTGCCTGCCTCTGAGATGCGCTCTCCTGACTTCCCCTGGTGCCTTCTTCTTCAAGGCAAATGTCCCAAATGTCCCTTCTGCTTTATGCCACCAGCACACCTGTGGGGAGCAGGGGCTGCTGTGGCCCCTGGGGAAAAGGGGACCCATCCTTTGTGTGCAATGGAGTGCAATTCAACAGCATGTGAGCCTGACCCCACAAGCCTGTTGTACTGGGTGGACTGCTCACTATCCTGGGAGGCTCCCAGCAAAAAATGCTGCTTTGAAACTAAAAGCTGGAAACTATTGGTATTTCCAGTAATTTTCTCCTTTTTTGATGAAGTTGTTCAAATTGACTAAATTCTCAAGCACTTTTAGTTGTTCTAATTTATTATTTTTTTTTAGCAGATGAGTTATAAGAATCATTTCCCATTATACATTTCAAAATATTTCTCATTGGTATAAATTCATGTAATAACCACCCAGCATCAAAGAGGATGGCACACTGCTATCTGATGAAAATGGACACAGGGTATAATGTAATTCAGTTCATGTCTCGTAAGTATTGTGTAGCTAAACACGATACTATGACATGGAAAATGAGGTTCTGGCCTTTCCCCCCCTGGTGACAAGTTACTTCTCTGAACTGAAGCGGCACACTGCTAAACTGTATTCCTCAATTTCACAATTTGACTAATCCCTAAGTCTGTTGACATCAAGTTCTAAACAAAAGGGGTAGAGAAGTAGAGATGTCTGAGGGAGCAAGTAATTTTGTGTGTCTACTAGTGCTGTAAGACACTGCAAAAAAGTCAAAATGGTCCCTTAATGGCAAACATAACCATATCTGCTTCTTGCCCATGGTGAGTTCCACCTTTGAAAATCTACTTCTTCTGGTTTTAAACCTAAGAAGGGAAAAAAACTATTTCAAGAGGCCATAAGGCCTGCTAAGATTAATGTGAAGGGTGCAAAAGATTCATCGTGTCTAGTTCAATGTGGCTTCATTAAAACTGTCTGGAGCAGCATAAGATAGTGTGATCCAGCAAAGAGTGGTGGGGTGTGAAAGTGCAACTATTTTTGTATCATTATTGATCGTGGGCAAGAGGTTTCACCTTTCTTTTCTGTTCCCATGTCTTGATTTGTCTAATCTGTGTCTTTAGACTGTGAACTCTGTAGCTGAAACTATTCTGTACTACATAAGAAACACGTGTGTACGGTTTCTGGGGTAATAAGAACAGGACTGTCTCTGTGGAATACATATAAGGGGACCCACTGATATTGAGAGCTTCTGGTGAAAAATGCTTGTGTGACTGCAAAAGTACAAAATGAGGGTATTATTATTCTATTTCCATATGGGTGAGATGAAACATTTGGGTCTGTGCTTATTCAGCCTCTAAACTAGAGTTCATGTTACAGGCAGATGGAACAGACTGAGGATGCAATAACCCATAAAAAATCTGGCTGTTGCTGGGTGAACCTCACTGGGTTACCTCTTCCTTCCACCTCCGAGCTGCTCCCGGGATGCTGAGGAGGCTGCCACCCTGCCATTCCACTCCGAGAGCTAGGTAAGGGCCAGTAAAAATGCTGCTAGATATTCTTGTCTCAGGTACAAAGTACATTCCCAGCCTGAATTTGAGCTCAAACAGGTGACTGATTTGCCTGGATATGACAATACAAACCATATCTAAAATTGGACCTGCTGAATTAGTATTCCTCCTAGCCTATCCTGCAGAGAAGTTCTGGGATACAGCTTAGCCTGAAGTCTTCACTGGCATAACCCAGCACCTCCTGGGTGGAGGTTAAAGGCAAAAAGCATCTTTGTGGACAACTGTTCTTCCTTCACTTGTCCTGCCCAGTGGAGCAAGAACAAGGCAACAGAAGTCCTGAAAAAGGCTTTACTAGCATCATCAGCTGTCAAAACCACCTGCATTTGTAACCCAGCAGTGTATTTTTCTCTCTATCATTCTTTGTTTCATACAGGATATTCTTGCCACATCTTTTCAGTTCAAATACTCAGCAATAGCCTGGGAAACCAAAGCAAGTAGAAAAACTTTTTAAGCAAAATCCCTCTTTTAGTTCAAGAATGCAGCTTTTTCCAAGCAAAGGTGATTAAGATAGAAATTAATGTTTTTGTTAGCTTTTTGTCTCAAACTAGAAAATACTCTGTTATTCTATAACTTGCTTCCAGCATCTGGAATCATAACAGAAGGTAAGTTTCAACTTGAAACAAAAGTAAATGTTTTTCCCACCTTACTCTGCATAACAAGCACTTGAAAGATACTAAAAAAACCAAACCCAAGCCCCCAAAAACTTGATCGGAACACAGTTGTACCAAGGTGCATGGCTGGTGGTGTGTGTTCCAGACAACAACTTGGGGAAAATGAAGGTCAAATACAGAAATGCCCAGAATGTACTAATCAGCTGAGAGGGAGAATGCAAACAAACCATTGGTGGCTTCAAATTTCTAAAATTTTGCACAAGAAAAATAAAGATTTTTGAGCTAGTAAGATTTTTGTTAAATTTAGTTTGATTAAAGCATTTCACCTCTTCTACCTAATGTGAACCCTCACCCCACTGCAAGGTTTTGCCATACCAAGATACCCAGAATACTCTGCTCCTTATCATTTTAGCACCTGTGAGCTTTTAAATTGTCTGCTAATGGACTGGCTAGAGACTGATGGGAGTGAGGCAGGGGAGAAGCAGCCTGTTTGGAGCACAGCACAGCAATGCCCGTTGTTCTTCTTAAGGTGAGACCTTTTACCTTAGTTTGGAGAGTCTTTCTGTTTTGGTTGATTTGTTTGTGCTTATTTATTCGTTGTATATTCTGGATCCCAGTAGTATTCCCTTGAGAAAGAAGAAGTCTTGTGTTTTTCATGCTCTGGATGAGATTGGAGAAGCTGGAAGGCTGCATGCGCTAAGTTAGAGGAGAAACTGCACGCTAATCACTTTACATATGTGTGATGTAAAAAGGAGTCCTTTTGCAGAAAAATTGAGATAGTGATTTGGACATGAGTGGTTTGTGGCCTGTAGCAAGAGGCTTGAGTCCTGCGTGGAGTAGATGCAAGCTGGTTTTCGTAGTGCCTCTTTACAGCCTTTCTTCTGTGAGTCTGCAGTAGAGATGAAGCCATGTATGAACCACAGAAGCTGTGCGCAAGGTGCTCTCTGCTAGAGTCAGGCCTGCTGCTTCTGTCTGGGTGCTCCAGGCAAGCAAAGCAGAAAAAACCTTTTGTGTGCTGGGTAGAACAGGTGTAGATGTTAATCTATTTAGTTTCAAGCTATCTAGCACTAACTGGTCTGGGATAGATGCTCTGCTGGGATGGGGAAACCCTTTTGAGGCTCACAAGGAGAACATGGGTTCAGGGAGTTTCTGCACGGTGCCTGTCCTGTTGGCTTTCCTCTCCCCAACACATACAGACAAGGACAAGGAAGTGTAGTGCTCTCTAATGGCTGAACTTGGCTAAGGGCCAGATCTAATTTAAATTCCTCAACAAACTACTGCAGATAAGTTTATTTTTTGCCAGTTCCTTTCCAAATCAAGAAATGGCTCAACATAACCTGGATGTTTTAACCTTAAAATTTATTTGGCCTTTAAATAAGATAGTATCTAGTATGGAGAGACCTGACAGAGGCAGAGCTGAGCATTGTTGTTGTTAGCATGTGGTTGTTCTGAGCTTGTTACAGCTGTGTGAAAACAAGGGTGTACTTATTTCTTGCCCCAAGGTGGCCCAGACCTGTGTTTTGAGAAGCCTGTGAGGTGTATTGATGATGAGGGCAATAGCAAGATGAGGCAAAACTAAGGCTTTTTAAACAGGTATGTTTTTTCTCCTGTCTAATCCAAGCTCTCTTTCCTGCGAGGAGGCTGGCTTTTGATTGCAAAAGACAAGCCCCCAAATGCTCTCTGTTGGAAAATAGATCTGAAGTCCTTCTATGGCTTGCACTACAGCCTGGAGGAGGAGAAGGGTCTGTGTGTGTATGTGAGTTGAAGTTCTGCAGATGGCTAAGGGGGGCCTAGCATGAAGAGCAGAGAGAGAGAACAAGAGGTCAAAAATTCTCAGCTTGGAAATAGGAAAGCTTGCACCATTTTGGGGCAGCTGTTCAGATGATGGAGGAAGCTGGTGATGATTTAATACTGAAAAAGAACTCGAGGAGGCTGTGTAGTGGACTAGAGCAACACGAAGTAGCCAGTGCAAGTCTCTACAACGTGTCAATGCTGCTTTATCCAGCACTATGGTGAACATGTCTAAGATGATGGATGTGAATCTGCTGCTTCTCTGTGTCTCAGTGGTGGTGAGAACTGCAGTGATGTTTGGAGAAGGAGAAATCTCTCCAGAAGGTTCAAAGTCGGCTTTGTATTGAGTGACTAAGCAGATAGAGGGGGAATATGATCCATGCATCTGTGTGAAGGCACAAAAGTGTAAGGTGGGAAACGTATTTAGTTTTTTTTCTGAGGACATGGGGAAAATTCAGTACCATAAAGCCTCAAGTGTTTTACTCTCAGAAAAGGGTGTAAATTGGGAAACTTTCTCTCTTGAAATGAAAAGTAGTAAAGCCTCCACAATGTATGATATCTGTAAGTTCTAAACAAAGTAACACTGACTCTGTGGCACTTTTACCAAACTCTAATAAGTGATAGGGACTCTGGAAGAAGGCTATTTAGCATAAAATAAATCTAGTGGTAACAGATAAACTCCTTCAAGCTGGAAGTGTCTTTGAATATGGAGTGGACGTTGGTGGCAACAGTTCTGGCTTCATGGGGTCTCCAGGTTCCAAGAGGAAGATGCTGCATGATTGAAAAGATATAGAACAATCAGGGGCCGGGGGGGGTGGAACTGTAAGTGGTCAGCTGGCATCGGTGCATAGGTGCCAAATCAAACCTTTGAGCTGACATTTGAGTTTACTAAAAGTTGGGAAATGGCAACGTTGGTGGGTTTTGTTTTGTTCTCTTTTATTATTGCTGGTATTTCTTGGGGTAATATAGTTTAAAAACCGAAACAACCTCTACATTTGTAAGTCAGAATTATTTGGTGAGAAAATGAATAGCCAAGTATCATTCCTGTGATGCACTGTTTACTCTAGTTTTGGGGACTGCACAGTGTAAAGCAGTCAGTGAATTAGTATGTCATCTGGTTGCTATGAACTTGTTAAGGGTTACAAAAAACTGCCACCCCCCCTTCCCCCCCATAGCTGTTCAGTTGGCTTTATATGTTTCTTTGCTGTTATATTAACTGGGACAGTGCCTTTTCTACAGGTGGTGAGGTCAGCAGAGAGAGAGACTAGGTAACTTTGCTGTGCCTTTCCTAATGTTTCGTGTAAGCACAGCTCAAGGATTATCACTGGTGGAAAAGGACAGCCAACACTAGTGTGTATAAACGCTCCCCGGAGTGCCTTCCTACAAGGTTTGGAGAAGTAATTATGTTAGATTTCAGTTTCAGTGGAGATCTGATAAGATTATATTGGAGATATTTTACTTTCAAAAGTCTGATGTGAT
>VZSF01000770.1:1355849-1373349 GCA_013398295.1 Chionis minor | reverse complement strand
TCTCTGTCATTGTGTAGCTTTGGGTGTTGCAGGAAAGACATTTTGGTGGAACTACTTACTCCACACTAGTTCTATGCTTGAAATCTTAAAGCACTGTCATGTGTGTGTGGCATTTCTGATGAACATGTAAAGCTAGATGAAGAAACGTATAGCTAATATCTTGGATTTTATTTGCTGGATAAGTCAAGTTTGAAGCTGCAGGGACTGAAGTTTATGCTTGATTTGATGCACATGAGTAAGCCAATTGAATTCAAAGTTCAGCATCTGTGCAAGGCTTCAAGACTGGGGACTTGCTTTGTAAAGAGAATGATGTTTTCCTGTCGCATTGCTAGGAATTAGAGAAAACTTTGCTTTTGTTGGCTTTTTCTAGTCTGAAAGAGAAACAGCTGCCAGAGAAATCTTAGGATGTGACCTGTTTCAAGAACCTCTCAAAGAATTTGTTTGTAAGAGAAGTGTGAACTGAAAACCATCTTATCTTCTAGCATAAATATTTGGAAATATTGTTAATACATTATAGTAATGGGATCATTATTAAATGCTTTGGTACTTAGTGTCACATTATGATGAAAATCACTTGATAACAAATTAAAGCACTTCTATTGTAATTGCTATAGTTCTAGAGGATACACATGGTTATGCAGCATTAATTTTAAAGACTTACATGAATTTTTAAGCTTAGCAGATACAAACCTTTGGAGAATAGCCAGTTATTCTTGAATGTGCTATATGCACTCTAAGGAGTATTTAACTAAATCTTTTGAACCTTGGTTGGAAGTAATTAACATTTCTTCTAAACTTTCAATAATTCATACTTTTTTTTTTTTGTTACAGCTGCAGATTTGTTTAAAGTAAGCTCAAATGCTCTGTAGGTGCACGTGGCAGGGGGGAACATATGAAAATTATATACATGCTCCAGAAGGTTGTAACATCTGATAATGATGTAATAATCTACATGAATAACCAAGCGATTGCAGATTGGACTAACTGGCTACTTAGGAGCTCAATTGCCACCAAAGCCAGTAAAAGTCTGGTTTCTAAATCATGTTCCAGGAAAATGCTCCTTCATGTTATTGCATCTGTTCATTAAGAAGAGCAATTGGTCCCATGGAAGCTAGCTGGTGTAGCTCTAAGAACGTTTGGGGGAGGGGATTGTTGATCCTCCAGATAAACTGGTTTATGTCTGCTGCATTCATAGGTTGTCCCTTAGGACTTCAGTGACATATTTCCCAGACATCCTTGAAGTCACTCTCATACACAGTGGCTTTTATTGGCTAGTTTAGTCTCTAATGTCTATAAGACCTAAAATTCTTGAATTTGGATGCTCCTGATGAGGCAGGAATGGAAAAGAGAGAGCCTGGATTATTTTAAGGAGATGGTAGGCTCTAGCCCTATGCTGACCTGGGGCTGTACCTTGATAGCTATGGACTCGTGGCTGTGAAGAACTGATGCATTGGGCTCACCTCACGTGTGATCAGTTGTGATGTGGCGGACGTCTGCCTCCCTGCCGCATTTAATCTGAGGCCTAGACCTCTGTCTCTATTGCCTAAGGAAGAGGAATACAGCATGGTGACTCAGAAACTGGGAAAAGCAATCTGAACATCTTGCCCATATAGACTCCAGCCCTTAGTATGTTTTGATTCATGTTTGTTCTGTGACAGGGAAAACTAAAACAGCCTGTGCTTCACAGGGCAGCTGCTTCCTCTTCCTGTGGCTGCTGAAAGCCTTTAAACACTTGGACTAGCTTTTATTCCCATGGCACAGGGTGACTGGCCGTGGGAGAGATTGCTAGAGCCTCTGTGGTGACTAATTAGGTGGTACTGGCCTCAGGTGGAATGAGCAGGGATGACCTGAAGAGAAATCGTCTATGGAGGGTTTGGCAGGGACTCTGGGCTGGTGTGTCTGAAGCAGGGAAGTGCTGTGGGGGCTGTGATGGCCAGTCCAAGGGCCCCTGGGGAAGGATCCTCAGGGTGCTGACGGTACATCATGAATGAAGAGTGCAGCAAGCTAAAAGATGCACTGGGAATCTGAGGTTCAAGGAGAAAACTCAGAAAAGAGGCAGAAGAGGGGGAGGAAAACTCTTTGGGAACTGTAGTCTAGGTTTAGCTTCGGTCTTAAACCAAAGTTTCCTGTTTCCTCAGAGATGTACCCTCAGGCAAGGGTCTAAAATAGACTTGGGCATGTTCCAGGCTCTCTATAGTGTGGTTAGTATGTATCACACTATTTCCCTTCAGGAACCTTACTGTTAAAACAAAGGCAAAAGCCATTATATTCCTGTATTCCCTGACAGTTAAAGTTTGTATTTCAGGAACAAACTCTTGGGGTTATAATCAAACAGCAACATTAATCTGCCCTGTTAGATGTGGGTAATTGATTGTACTAAGTAATATTTTGTGGTCTGTTTTAAGGAAAACATGTGGACCAGTCTTCAGTGGGTGGATCTGCTTTCTCTTACACTACCTGACCATCTCATGTATCTTCTTATCTTGTATGCTTTTTTAAAGCAAAACCCCAAGGTACTGACAGAGAAATTGTTGTCTTCATTTGCGATATCATGTCCAAATTTTGATTACAAATGATTTATCTAGAATGTTATCAGAAATTATGTTTCAGTAAGGAAGTGTTGTAAGGTCTGTGACTTCTGTAGTTCTGTTAGTTCATTGGGGAAATACAGCTGAAAGATGGTGACAAATGTGTCTGCAGATGCTTTGCTGTTCTTCCTGTATCTTTAGTGCTGGTTAACATGGGATGAGCAAAAGAGCAGAATCATTGTCCATTTCTGTTCTGGTATGTAGCTTAGTTGTATAGTCATGTACTTAAACTATGTTGAGTTTTGTTTTCTTTAAAGAGGCTTTAATAATGCAAGGCACCTTAAGAAAATATATAATTGTGTGCAATTTGCTGCCTAAGAGTACACGGTGCTTCCCATTTGAACTACTGCTACCTCCTGAAAGCAGGAGCGGAGAACATGTCTTCTTTGAATTTGAAAGTGGTTTTCTCCTATGTGCAGAGTGACAGAATGCATAAAGCTGGTCTTTGGGATGTGTGTATGCAAAGTGAGATCGTGATGAAGCCTGTTTTGAAGTAAATTTATTACGGCTATTCTGTATGTGGCTATTACTTCCTGTTGTAGAATAGTCTCTTCAGCTTCCTCAGTAGCTTTTTCTTTAGAGGGAGGTCCTCCCCTTGTTCTTGGGTTCTGCCAGGGTGAATCTGGGCTTTTGCTCTTACTTGAATTGTTCTGGAAAGGTGTTTTCTATGATGATTTTATGGGATAATCAAGGAGGGTGAGAAAAGCACTGACTCAATCTGGTTTTAGCTTGAAATTTTCCCAGTGTCCAGTCTTACTTTTAAAGGTGCCACAAGGTCAAAACTCTTAGCAATGTGCTGCGGATCATAGGGATTGTTTCATCTCATGCTATATGCAGCTTGTCATACCTGTGGAGTAGCTATGATTCCATGGTCTGCTGGTTCTGAATTTTGCTTGCTCCTGAAGTTCCCAACTATGAAAGTAAGTACATTAGATGTTCTGAAAGCTGCAGAGACCTCCTGTATATTCCAGAGAGGCTGAATGCCATTCTTGTGAATGTACTTCTGTTACCTTTACTTTTTCCATGGATGCCAGGTTACTGCCATGTATTTCACAAGAGCTGCAATTTAACTGAACAAGTCAGGCTATTGCAGGAAGCGCAGCCTGTCTGTTAAGTGGTGTGTTTTGCTGTGGGCTTGTGTTGGGTTCAAGGCAGTTATTTTAATCTTCAGGATATCAAATGTCCCAGGCATCCTAATCTGCAAGATTTTTCCCTCTCTTCCCTTATGCTCTAAACCACAGAGAACCACCATCTGTTCCCAACTCTGGGTCTCATGGAGAAACATACCATGTTCAGAACATGCCTGTGCTGGGGTACCAAACCTGGGACAGCCTTTCTTAATGAGACAATGTTCTCCCAGATTGTACTGCCCAATATAGTGCACTTGAAGTATGCCTGTAATGCAGATACTCAGTGGGAGAAGATGTTGGATTCAAAGAAGTTTATTTGTAAAAGAAGACATTTTGACTCTCAAATGTCACCTTTTCCCTTCTGTAAAATAGGAATCATGATATTTCCTGACCTTTCGTTACCCTCAAGGTCAGATCTAATCTTAGAAAAAGCTTGAGGATGGTAGTGTTTGCTTTTTTCCAGCACGCACAGTTTGGGAGACCACTGAATTAGACTCCTGGGTTGAGGACAGGGCTTTGAGATGGCTGCCTTTGGGTGATGATAGGCACAACTTGCAAGCTTCCTTGCTCAAGGGTTCCAGTTGCAAATCAAACAGCATCTTCTGCCTGGCCTCAGACACACATGCTCCTCCAAATGGAGACAACTGCTTTTCTGCTAATGGATGGCTGCAACTAATTTGCGTGACTTTCTGATGATGAGGAAAAACTGCAGACACTCTGGTCATTGTGATCTTTTGGGTTTTATGCTGCTTTCTCCTCAAGTCTAAATTTTTTTAGCTAATTCGCCACATCAAGGTGCAAAACTTCTGCCTTGCAATTTTTCAGTTTTGAAGACCACTAAAAACATTCTGGTCAACAAATGTTAAATTTCCAGTAAAAACTTGGTACACTCCTCAAGTGGCAACCCTTATGGTGAAAAACCACAAACCCATTTGGCCTGGCCAGATGCTTTCATCTCCTTAGTTCAGCTGAGTAAAGGATTCCTATGGTTCATCCCTACCCTCTCACACTGCTTTATTTACTAACACAGTAGTAGGATCCAAGATAGAGGCGTTAAAAGCTGGTTTCTCTCTGTTCTTTTTTTCCTTTCTTGTTCCCTTCTTTTGAGGACATGACCCTTTCACATAAATGTTTTTTGCTTTCCCAAATTCTAGTCCCATTGAGGAATGTATGGAGGCAGCAAATAAATGATACTTTAAAATGTCATAATTACATTTTCAGTAAATACGGAATTATCTTATTACTGTTGTAATGAAAAGATTGTCCACCCACTCCCAGGAGAAAAGGCAAACCAACAGTGGATCAAATACTGACAAAACCCAATAGTAAACAGTGTGAGCAATTAATGCTTCTGGTGTCTGCTGAGACAGTAAAACCTTGCCTTGGCTTCACAGTGTCTGTACTAGAAATCTGTGCCTGGTTGCTTTTGGATTTTGGCATTGCAAATTCTTGCAGCAATGCAAATTTACTGCATCAAAGGTGACCAAACAGACTTCTCTACCAAAGGAGTGAGGAGGACCAGTGCAAACTGGATCCAGATCTATGTTAACTGCTTTTGAGAAGAAGGTAATGAGCATGGGGAAGAGATGGTTCTGGGGATGGCTGGGAGGGAGTAGTCGTCAAGTGCCTGGAGGAGTTGCTGCCTTACACTTTCTCTGGATGTACAGACACTTGACACTCCTCAGCTGAGATGGGACAGAGTATTGGAAAGTATAGAGAATAGCCCAGCTTTGAGGGCTGTAGCATGGATGGCAAAATGCATTTGTTCATTCTCGTTCCTGTCTCTTGTGAATGGTGATGGCTGGTGAGCAGTAGGACAAGGAGCAGAGCAGCTGCCCTGGGTTTCTGTACCTTGAAGGGCATCTGACTCGCCCTTTCATAGTGATGCTTACCACCAGGAGCTCTCCTTTCTTTGGTCTTCTGAGTTTTGCTATCCCTTAGTTGTGCCTGAGACAACAAGGGGCAGGTTTTTATTATGGGTGTCTTTTGTTTGCGGACCTCCAGCTGAAGGCTGAAGCCTCCCTAGCTGTAAGGCTTCTGGACAATAGAATCTGCTCCCAAGACAAGCACTAGGGAGAGGGTCAGGGTCATGCTTGGGGTGTCCATTGGCATTGTGCCATGCCTGTTTACTTTACAGCAGCAGAACTAAACCTAGAAAGAAGGAAAATTTTCATCGATATGTGAGCAAGTAGGAAAATGCTAGTTTCATGTATCCTATTGAATTGGTGGAGGGAATACCAGCTAGTTAAAAAAAGCCCCACTGTTGAGTACTTATGTAGAACAAAAAGATCCGTGTTCAGTAACGTCAAAGCAGCAAGAATGCAATTTTAATACAAGCTATTGCCAGTATGATGTGAAATTAATTTTTTTTGTTTTTATATTAGGTGCCAAAGAATCCAAGGTCTCAGCCAAAGAACAGCCTGTTTGATTTATATTTTTTCTTTTACAAAATTTGAAAAGAAAATGTCGTTCTGTTGGCATTAGAACAGTGCAGGAAAAGAGTAATAAGTGATTTAAGATGCTCTATAGGCCTGTCCTCAGCATTTCTCACTTACATGGGCCAACATGGTTACTCTTAAATTTTTGATTAATTATAATCACATTAGAGTTGCATTCCATATCTTTCAGAAACAATAGTAAGCTATCAAAGGGAACGCATGTGTCTATACACAGACATTTCACTGCTATTAGTATCGGAGCACTTAAACTTACCATGCTGTTGTGGGTTTATGCTCTCAACAGTGCTGAAAGGCAGGGATGTACTTGTTAGCACTGTAATGGTAGAGATTCAAGGCCTGACAGCTAGGCCTGGCAACCCCTGAGGAGATGAGGCGCTTGGCTAACATGGAACAAAATCTTGGCTAAAATGAAAAATGAAATTGTAAGAGCTATTGAGCTTTTAAATGTGGTGCTGTGTAGTGGTGAAGAAGACAGGGAGACTGTGAATAAACCAGCAGCTCTTTCGCATGAAGCAAGAGCTTTCTCCAGCCTCTCCTTTATGTTTTCCCTTTGCTCTTTTTTCTTCTGGTTCTGGCTTGAAAGAAGAAACGCTGTTTTCTCTTTCCTGAGCCCACTGGAAACAATGCAGCACATTAAGCAGTCTTGGGATGTCTACTGGTGGAGGTAGAAGTTTCCTCTGGGCTGAGGTGCTGAAGACATTGTGCTAGCAAAACCAGATGACACCAAGAGGAGTGAGCCTCTTCAGAGATCAGTCCTAGCAGACTTGCATGCATCTTAAATGCGTGTCTGGTAGTGAATGTGCTGCAGAGGAGACTTGAACATCTGGTCACTTCATTCTAGTATTTCTTAATTTATAAGGATATGAAAATTTGAACATGATATTTGAGATAAAGTTACCAATCTGATAAGACTGTCGTTCCCCATGACTGAGCATTGTTCTTGTGAATATAGGATGGGACTATTACTGTATCAGCTGTGTCTGTAGCTCATTAGCAATGTACATTTCTGAGGTGGAAATCTACTTCATTTATGACTTTAAACTTCGTGTATGAGTGTCCCAAACTCTCTGCTACTGCATCTCTCAGAAAACTGCAGAAGTGCTACGTATACAGGAAAGACTTTTCTCAAATATTCTGCCTGTGCAGTTTGAAGGGCAGCTGACTTCTTATTTTAAGAATCAAAACCTTTGGCAGACAAACTGTTTCATGTGTTGCATGCCTGGTGTCTGAATGTGCTTTCTGGGGTGCCGTTCCTCTGGGAGGGCAGACTTGGAAAAGGGGCAGGCTATCTCTAGGATGGTCAATACCAACTTGCAACTCAGCTGGTAAAACCTCTCAAAGTCTTGACAGAACCTGAAAACAAATTAGGCTGATGCAAGAATAAATGCCTGGTTTTAATGACTCTTTTCCCACAGGAAAAGAATGACCCTGTTAATGAACATTAGCAGTTCTAACTTCTGGTGGTCCTGACTGAAGAAACAACTTCTACCCAATGTCTACTTTTATTTTTTTCTTTGTCTTTAAAAGCAGACCATGTCTTTAAAAGCAGCAGGTATTCCTGCTTTTGTTTAAAACTCTGCCTCCATGCATATCTGTCAGCTGAGATACAGGCTGTGGCTTCTGTAAAGTGAAGTTCTTGTGTGATGTCAGCACCCTAACTGTGGCCAAAGGCAGTCTGCATCAGTCTGTGGGATGCTGGCAGATGCCCTAGGGAGATGCCGTGTTTTCAGACAGCTGAGGGTGCTTGAGGTACTTGCCATGACTTGCCCTGTTGCAAACTAGAGGTCCCAAAGCAGTGCTGAGATGACTCACTTACCAGCCTCTGTCCCCTGCGTGATGGTGGCATGTCTCTCCAGCTCCTGATTAGTAGAGGTGGCAGCAATGGCCTCAGACAAGGTCCTTGGTCTTCTGTTCTTCCCTGTGCTGTCTTCTAGAAGACATGATTGTGAGCTATCTTGTGTTACCTATATAAGCTGTGAGGCCTAAGTGAGACAGATGCTTGCTGTTGAAGGAAGCCCTTTAAGGCAAAGGGTGCACAGCATGTGGGTTTGGCTCAAAAAAATCTCTCTCATGGGCTGTGGGCCAGCTTCCTGTTGTGGTCCTGGCCAGCTCTCCATCGTGGCCAGCAGCCCCTCCTCTGCACCTGGCAGCAGGGCCGAAGTAGGGACACCATGCTGGTATCCCTGCTAGAGCAAGGTGAGCTCCGGAGTGCTTTGAAGGGAGGAGGACTTAAACGCACAAAGGATTAAAAAGTTAAGCATATGATTTTGTGGGGGCCTGAAGAGACAGGAAGCCTGAACTGACTTCTTAAGCTGCTGCTTTCAGATATTTTTTTTTCTTTCTGTGAAACACGGAGAAATAGAGTTAAGGTTTACTGTGACAGTTTTGAGTCAGGATGAGGGCTATCATCCTGAGGCACACAACCAAGCCTTTGGCCTGTATTTCTGCAATTATGACACCTAAGAATATAGTGCTTGATTTCAACACCACCATCTCCCTCCCCCCCGCTTTTTTTTTCTGGAAACTAAAGCATTGTTCATTAATGTTTAGCAAGACCCTGAGTGTTTTGGAGAAAAGTCATTTGGAAAGTGTCACGTTATAGAATCATGCTTTTTTTTTTTTCTTTCTTTCTTTAAGTTGCCACTTAGTGCCATGCTTGCTTGAGCACTGTCAAGAGAGACAGGAATGCCAGCCAGGAAAGGAGCTTTTGGATCAGTAAATTTGGTCTGAAGAACAGCTACTGTTTTCAGGGCTGAAAAGCATGTTCCTCTTCCATCTTTGCCCCATAACCAAATTACAGCAAACTAGAAAAGAGAATTCTGTTAATCAGAATAGTCAATTGGGGAATCATTAGCTCTGATTTTAAACACTATTTGTAATTTGCTTTAGGGTCTGTAGCCTAATTCTTTCCTTTGAGTTAATTAAAATATGTTTGAATGTGACAGACATTTCCAAATCTTCCCGCAATACAGGAGGAAGGGTAGGTTTTTTGTCATCCTCCATCAAGTACAGAGGCTCTGAGCGCAGAAGAATTTCACTACAATGCTGCAAGGTTGTTTACCTTAGCTCCTTCACAAAAGATAATCCAACAAATTACATTAATTATAAACCAATATGTTCTGTTCAATTCCCACATGAGCCAAACCTGGGTATGAGCATCTGCTCTTATTTTCTGAGCTGGGTTTTGAGGACAAGACTCACAACAATGCTCAATCCATAATTAACAGAAAAATTAAAGATGCAACATCCCTTGCATCCTGCTTTTTGAAGCAGCATGTTTAAAAATATACATGCACTGTCCTGGCAGTTCTTATTCAACATAAAAAAAACAATACTCCATTGTTACCCCTGGTGTGTTTTTGTTTGTTTAAAATATTTACATTTATGTTAGGCTTAAAATAAACATGTAAATACTTTCCATAAGAAAAAAAGATTCATAATTCCCTCTTGTGCTACATTTTTTTCTTTTCAATTGTTTCTCTCCCTCCCCCCAAAGATGACCTCTTTTCATAAAATGTGGTTTATTCTGCATTAAGCATATTGTTTTCTTTATGAAAAAAGGACTGGTTGGGCTTCTTCTTATTTTATTTTTTTTAAGTGGCATATTTTTTCAGTTTCATTTCATAACAGGAAACAAAAGAGAACGTGATTGTTTGACCTGGTTACCAAAGAAATATTTGGCTAATAAAAATCCCATTAGCATGATGCCAAGTTCTGCTAGTTGTTTATGGTAAGCATGCCTATACAATTATACTCCATTTGCATGTCGGAGTGCAGGAAAGAGCGCTTTTGTGGTTTAGGCACTAGACTGGCACTTGAGATAAGAGATCAGTTCCCAGCTGTGCAGCAGACTGACTTTGAACAGACAGCAAATTTCCATGACTGACTTTTGCAGAAGGGATTAATAACACTTCTTTTCTCCCATCTTCCGTCTTGTTTCTGTAGAAACTGAAGTCTCAAAGGCTGCTTGCCCTGGCCTGCAGCACTGGGCCTGTTGTGGACCCCCACCCCTTGTCCAGGGGGGAATTTAGTCCTGCAGGAACAGGACTAAATTCATAACTCGCTTCAGGGGACTTATTAATTGGTGCTTAAAAGAGCTCATGAAACATAAATGGTATAAAAGAATATGTGGTTGCTACTATCCATTCCCATTTCAGGGAGGAGGAACTGAATTTCTTGATAATGAAGGTCTTTCCTTTGTGCCTCCCATTCTTTGGGGTTGCCTGTGGCCACATCTGATGGTGCTGACAGCTCCACGGCCGCTAGCTGCTGTGGAGCACCCTGTTGGCGTGCCCCAGCCCTGGTCTTGCCCATCCTGCTCAGAGGTGCCCTCCTCGCTGGGGAACCCTGTGGTGCTGCTGGAGATGACAGCATGGTTGCTGTCCTGTTGTAGTCACACTTCTTGTACTGCCGTGCTGTGCGACAGCCTCTGTAGGCTTGCTGGGTTTCCTGCATTTCATGCAAGCCTTGTTTTAATGAATGAATAATTGACAAGAAAACAATAGAAATTCATTAACTACGGGGGGAAAAAAATAACACGGAAAAGCTTAACATGTTGGGAAAGAGAGGAAAGAGAGAGAGGGACCATTTCTTTGAAAGCCAAGACATGTAGCCCCTAGAAGCTTAGAGATGTTGCCTCTGTTCCCCGAGCTTTTTTTTTCCCCCTGGGACTTGAAGCATGGATTCAGCTGTGAACATGCTGCAGAGAGCAGGATGTGGTGAACCAGAGGCTCTGTGGGCTCCCTGCTTGGCAGCACAGTCAGAGCTGGTGGGGCAGTCCAAGGAAGGACTGCGGGAGCTTTTGTGGAGTGACTGGTTGGTGTAGAGGAATTTTCTTGTTTAATGTTGCTTGTAGGAAGCGCCCTGAGCCTGGGTGTAATGGTCAGGAACGTCAGCTCCTGCTAAACGCTCAGAACCTCCAACTTATTCTGGTGTTCTCAGTGTTTGAAAAACAGGAAAACCCCTTCCAGTTAAGGGGGTAAGCTTGGTGTTAACAAGCAGGAATAAATTGTCAAAGTGTTAAATGTTGTGTTGCTGAGGCTCAGAGCTGGCTGGTGAGGTATCATTAGTAACAAGTAAGTAGGAATGGAGGGTGCTGCTACCCACAGGAAGGACACCAGGCCTGATGGGTGATGCACCCAGGGAGTTGTCCACCTCCCTTCTGCAGGGCTGAGGAAGGGGCACTGGTGTGGGGCAGAGTCCCTTGCATCTGGGGCAGCTGCTCCTGCGTGGCCTATACCACGCACAGAGGTAGGGCTTGCTGAGGCTGCTCCTGCCCCTAATGGGTAAGTGGTGGCCCTGGCGTTGGGTCTTCAGGTGTGATTTCCTTTAAGCAACATCTGCATCTTCTTGGGCTGTAAATAGGTAACTATAATGTCCTCAGCAAGAGAAACTTTCAAAGGCACATTTCAACCTTCCTCCAAATTTAAAAAATGGTCAACAGGCAGCCCTCAGTCTCCCTCACATCTTTGATTGCTTCTCCTTCAACTGCGTTGCTTGAATTTTGGGACACACACACATGCTAAAACCGCTTCCTTTACTGGGAGCATGAAATTTTCAGCTGCACAGTTTGCAGTGCGCGCACTTGAGGAAAAGCATTCTGCGTTACTTATAACTGCGTTATTCTGCAATACTTGCTCTTGAGGAGAAAGATGTGTGTTCACTACGCAGCTAAGGCATGTGCTGTGCAGCAGCCCTTGCTTGGTAGGACTCCGAAAATGACTTCAAAATGGCACAGTATGAATGCTGCATGCCCAATGTGTGATATTAAAACACTTAGAACTGGATCAAATCAAACCCAGTTTTCACCACAAACGCACAGAGGCTGTTCTTGTTTGAAGACTCTTTTCTTGCCAAATTTCAACTTTCCACACTGAGCTGCTTAAAAAAAAAAAAAAAGCCTTGTGTATGTATGTATTTATGTAGCTGAATGTTTTTTTGATCACATTTTATATAAAAAATATTGCCTTTTGGCAGGGAGTCAGCCAGTAGGTGTTGGACTCGGAACGTATTGTAAAGTTACAAGTGACTGCAAACGACATGTACACCTCCTAAATCTGGTAGGGAAGTGTTAAGGTCAGAAAATCAGGGCCTTCAAAGCTGGGGAAATGACAGAATAAATAATTGAATTGATCTCTTTGTGTGTCTGTGCGTGTATGTGTATTTATAATTGTAGTTACATGACGGACTTTTAAATGTTTTTTTTTATTTTTATTCCACGGGACCTGTCTCTTCTGGTGTGTAGGTGCTTATTCAGTTTTATTCACACCACGTGCTAATTTTCAGCACCAAAGCCTTATGCAGCAATCTATATACGTCTGTGCTGGGAGTGGGTCAAGGCCATGAGATTCTGAAGTCTCCTGGCATGGAGACTCAAGTAGCAAGCCCTGTGAAATTGGTGGCTACCCCTCATGTGACGGCTTGTGTAGGGTCCCAGGTGTGTGCAGGGTAGGGAGGACACTGTAGCCTGATGCTTTTTCTCTCCCTCAGCCAGGCAGCTGTAAATATGGACCTGTGAAGTCCCAGGCTCCTGGAGATGCAAAGCAAACTGAGATAGTGTGGTCATGGGGAAGGATGGACATACCTGGGGAGCACGGTATGGTTGTGTATAAGTTGTGTTCCTGTGAGGACCTACAGATACCTGCAGGAGTTCCTGAAAAGCCTGCAGGTTGGATAAATACGTCTGACTGGATTTCCCCTGAACGCATGTGCTCCAAACACAGAACGCACTAGTGTTTCTCAGATAAAAGCTTCAACAATTGCCCAAATTTAATGAAAAGGTAGAGTATGGGGGTACACCTGCTCTAAGCCCATGCCAAGAATCCCTAGCCTATCTTTGAAGGAAGTTTTTCTTTTTGTTAAGTAACCTCCAAAGAAAGAGGTCCCCTAACCTGCCATAGAGGGCTTGTTCAAGTACCAAGCTACCTTTTTTTTTCCTTCCTTAGTCCTAATCAAAGTGACATTTGCTGTGAATCTTTCTGTGCTATTCCTAATATTGCTGGAGAGCAGTTGCTCAATGTCTTTTTCATAACCTCTTTTGGAAGAGCCTTATCATGTAATCTGTTGTTTCTAAACAAAAGTTTACAATGAAAGCTGTCACTTGGAGCAAAGAGTCAAAAAGCAAAGGCACGTCTGTGTGTTATTTTGTGGGTTCTGCATTGCAGAACCTTTTGGAACCCACCACAACTCAAAAGCAAAACCTTATAAAGCATTTTTATATTATTGGATTTTGGAGTTATTTTCAGTTTGGGGGATATTAGGTTTCTACATATTATAGTTGGCTTAAGCTTTCTTGTTTGCTTGAGGGTTTCTCCTCTTAGGATAATTTTTTTAATGGAATTCCTCTTTTTTTTTTAAATTCTTTCTATTTTAAAGCAATGTGTTCATTACACTTGGTTCCTTATTTTGGAGTCACTTCACTTACTGGAGGATTAAATGGCATTTCTACATGTGTAAGGAGTTTAACAAAATTGAGCAGCATTTATTGGATGGTCTTGCTTTTATTTATTCACAAAGTGCACCAGGATATTACTCGCTAAGGTTCAAGTCTGATTTTTATCTGAGGTCCTGGCCTGAGCAAGAGACAAAAACAAGGGCAAATTAAACAAGAACTTCAGTAACAACTCTTTAAAATAAGCTTGTAAAGTAAATTGAAACTGTGACTGAAGTGGAAGAAAACTAAGAGAACGAGGAAGACCAAGCCATCTCACAAATCAGTAAGAGGGCAATCAGTGACAGTGTGACTGAGCGTAGAATTAGCCCCATCTGCTAAGTGCTTCTGAGCAGTAGAGATGTCACCTGCCACCCGCTCCTTGGGAAGGCTGTAGGCCAGTATCTGACTTGCTTTTCACCCTGTGCAACACTGACTGCAGTCTGTCTGCACAGATACAAGTTGGAAAAGCATTTGACTGGGTGGGTTTCTAAACATAAGCAAATAAAGGAGTACTGTTTCTGGTTTCTGTAAGCTCTGAAATCATTTGCTTCATGCGGTGGTAACTTCCTTGCAGTGCTTGCTAGAGGTGCCAGGCTGACAGCCCTGGGCGATGCTTCCCTTGCAGCAGCCGTGAGAGCTTTACCAGGCTTTCACAATAAACACTCCTCCCCTCCAGCCAGTTAGTTCGGTCCTCAGGGTCTCTGCTGAGACTGCCATAAACTGAGACCAAACTTATTAATCGCAATGAAATAGATGTGCAATACTGCAGTCTGGCAAGGCAAAACTAGCTGTCCATAAAACTTAGTGGCCTCTCCTGATAATTCTCTAAAAGGATACAGGTACCTCTCAGTGACGGCTGCGCTGCCTCATAATCTGCAGCTCATGGAAATCGCTATGGGGCTATTACACTCAATATATGTCAGAGCAGCACGGAGTTTGTTCTGGGTTATGTCTCTTGGCTTAGGAGGGTTTCAAATATGATGCAATTCATACTCCCTTCAGGTACCCACACTGAATGGCTCAGAAGATGGAGCTTGACTTGTGTGAAGGCATTTGTAACATCTTAAGTGTGTACATTAACTGCTCCAGCTCAGATACCAACACAGTGGAGAGCTTCCTTTTTGTTACTCCTGGAGAAGTCAGGCTATCTGGGTTTGACGACCGTATGGGGAGGCTGACTCCTGTGGTACCAATGGCTTCAGGAAAGTGTCGTGAATTTCCCCTCAAGCTCAAAACTGCTCACCTAGGTCCTTGTTGGACGTGAGCGCTCTTATACTCCATGAGACTGCTTTGCCATTGTTGATATGTGTTTCTGGAAACCAGTGGCTGCCTCAGTCATACATGAGCTTTTTATCACTAGAATATACTGTGTCCCTTTTATTGCGTTTAGAAAAAATTAGTCTGTTCTAAACCAGCTGTCTGCTTTGAGGGCATGCAAGTATGTGTATGACAGCGCATGCTTTTACTTTTTAATGAACTATTTCCCCTGGCTTTATCTTACTTCCACAGTCTATTTTTGTTGTTATAATGACACTGGTCAGTGAAGCTCAGAGGAAATCTTTCATCAGGATGCATGGTGCTGAAGCAGTATTTCTGCTGTGGTGGGGATTGCATTAATGCCTTTGGAGATTTCTTGCTGTTGTCACTGCTGCATCCACACCATAATGCAGAACTACCTAAATTGAACCAAGAGGCAAAATTTGGAGCTATGTAACTAAGTTACCAAAGAAAAATTTCTTGGGACATTAATTTTAACTCATGCTAGAACAGTCAAAGTGACCCCTAATATGTTCTGTTGGGATGCCTGGCATCTGTTACCTTACTCTAATGCACAGGATTTTCTTCCTTCATTTCCTCACTAGCAAAACTGGCCTGGAATCTGTGAAACTTGAACATTTTGAAAATATAGAACAACACCAAATTAACAAAGTTTTGGAAATTAAGGTTCTTTTAATTCGTCATGTACAGTTAGATCAGGGTTTAGATAAAGGGTTCACCCGTGTTAACCATCTAGAACTCTTTTTGAACAGCTAGTTCACAACTTCTCTTTTGCTTTCCTTCTCCTGCAGGTACCCTTTTCCAATGTTTTGCACTGGTTCGGTATATGTGAATATACAGGTGTTCTGGTATATGTAAACCTGGCCTGTGAACTGTAGCTCTGCAAAAGATGGTCAGATCATGTCAAACAACTTGGGTTTCTTAAATCCTACAGAAAGACTCCTTGTTATCTTACAGCAAGCTCCCCTGGATCCTTTATCCCCACGGTGTTTCTAGGATATTCCTCTTGCTTCTGCTGCCTTCACTTGCTTCGTCTCTTATCCCTGCTTGGTTCCTTCACGTCTTTTTCAGAGAGACCTGACTACAAGCTCAGGCTGTGGGGGTAAAATAACAAGTCCAGATAAAGTGAAATGCTGGAACCTTTTTGCTTGGCAGCCTAGGTGGTTTGGAGAGCCAGCTGTCTTTGGTTCCTCCCTCTGCTATAGTGCTTTTGTGTATGTGGATGGTTCGGTGTTTATGCTTCTGTTTGCATAACCCTAAATGTAATAAATCTAATTGTTTTTAAATTTTCCCTTCAGGGGTTCTACCTCAGCTAGCTGGGATCTTGTAGGAATACAAGCAAACCCCAGTCTTCCAGTTCTTTAGAATAATATGCTCTACTGCTTATTCACAATTGTTTGGGGGTTTTTTATTAGTTACAGAGTGGATATATTCAGACAGCAGGTTATTAAAAGACCATGTACCTGACCTGAACGCATATTAGGATGCACATCATGCAATTAGTCTTTAATAACTCCCATGAAATAAAACTGATCTTTGAAAATGATTCTTTAACAGAAAGAACTGGCTCTTTCCTTCCTTTTTAAGAAATAACAGCAAAAAGCTGTGATATTTGAGACTGCAAGTTGAAAGTCCTACTCATCTTGGGTTTTTTCTCATTTTTTTTAAAGTTGATTATATTTTTACCTGAAACCAAATTTGTCAGCTTCAGTGCCTTGTTAACATAAAATTAAGACAACAACAACTTGTAAATTGTAAAATTTATGAAAATAAAAATGGATTAATATTTGATGAAGCATCCATAAAAAGAGACTTAATTGTTCATATATTATTTATGAACTTTGGGGAACAATTTATCTTGTTTTTACCTTTTAGAACAGCCCTGATAGCTGTTGTGCAGAGCCACCTCTTGGAGTAGGAAGGACTAGCGTTCCTTCTTCCTAGGGGCTTGTTTTCTCCTTAGCTGACCCTGGGCAGGGAATGAGCCCTCCAGCACTGTCAGGCCACAGACCCTCCTTCCCACTGGAAACCTGCTCTTGCTGTACTTGATGTGGGCTCAGGCCACAGGTCAGCCTCTGTCAGAGGACCCAAGTACATCTTCAGTGGGGTAGCATCGAATGTGACACAAAATGGTCCTGCCTTCGTGCGCACATCATAGAATCATCATAGAATCATAGAATGGTTAGAGTTGGAAGGGACCTTAAAGATCATCAAGTTCCAACCCCCCTGCCATGGGCAGGGACACCTCTCACTAGAGCAGGTTGCTCAAAGCCCCATCCAGCCTGGCCTTAAACACTTCCAGGGATGGGGCCTCCACAACTTCCCTGGGTAACCTGTTCCAGTGCCTCACCACCCTCACAGTAAAGAACTTCTTCCTAATATCTAATCTGAATCTCCCCTCTTCCAATTTAAAACCATTACCCCTTGTCCTATCACTAGACTTCCTGACAAAGAGTCCCTCTCCAGCTCTCCTGTAGGCTCCCTTCAGATACTGAAAGGCTGCTATCAGGTCTCCCCGGAGCCTTCTCTTCTCCAGGCTGAACAGCCCCAGCTCTCTCAGCCTGTCCTCATAGGAGAGGTGCTCCATCCCTCTAATCATCTTAGTGGCCCTTC
>VZSF01000770.1:1329717-1349053 GCA_013398295.1 Chionis minor | reverse complement strand
AAAAAAAAAAAAAAAAAAAGCAAAACAGCAAAAAAAAACCCAACCCAAAACCCCAACCAAACAAAACACTGTCTGTGTAGCCCAGCTAGTGCAGAAACTGTTCAAGTGTGCCAGCAGAAGCCCTCAGTGCCATGTGACTGCTCTTAGGCTCTGCATAGCAAGAGTTGTCACCATCAGACAGCACCCCATGGGTCAAAGATTTTTTCTTTAAAATGTTTGCCAAACATGTCTGTATAATACCCAAGCTTCAGATGACTCACAAATAGAAGCAGCTATGTTTGTAAATTGAGTAGCATAGAAAAAAAAAATCCCATCAATTGTGTTGGTGACCCTTATTACAAACTATCACAGACAAGTGAAGTATTTACAGCTAAGAGTACTCCCTGGACACTTTTCTTGTGATGTAATGCAAAGAGACTGTTTATAGTCAGGGAAGGAAGGTGAACTGCTGCTAAGGTCTGAGACCTTTGCTCACCACTCTGGCTGGCAGTATTACTGGGTGATGAATTTCTCCTGTGTTGAGAGTGCCTGGATTAAATTTTAAAAAATCCCTGTTCTTCTCAGGAATGTTCCTGGAATTCAGTAGCTTTTTACTGAAATGTTCAGCACAAAGCCTGCCTCTTTGTAGCTCATGGAAGCTCCCAATAGCCATTTTTTAAAGAATGTGCTGTATCTCAATGCTGTATCTCACCTTCTCCTGACCACCTCCCTCCCGCTCCTAGTCCCTGGAGTCCTCAGCTTCCTCTATGAGCTCATGCTCCTTTGCCCTTGGGGACAGGGCACTACCTCCTCCCAGGCTTAGCAAGGGCACCTGGAGAATTTCCCCTGTGTGAGGGATGCCCTTCTCAGGCTTTGCTGACTAATGAGCACTGTGTGGCCGGAAGAGCTGCTGGACTAAAATTCTCTGAGCTGCCTGATGTACAGGAGTGAGAGGCATTTGCGTGCAGTGCCATTAGCCTTAAACACACATTGCAGCACCTTCGCCTTGACCTCTTAATGGCTCACTTAGTAGAGGATGCAGGGCTTATGAATGAGTGTGTTTGACAGTTCCCCTGTGCTTAGTCATTCAGCCATGTCAGGGGCTTGATTTCCTGCCTCAAAGAAGAGAAATACACTAAAACATTTGGGACAGGGAGGGGTAAGACCCAAACAACCTACAAAAAAAAAAAAAACCAACAAAACCACCAAGTACGCAAAGAAACATATGCAGAAGAAATTTGTCAGGGTGGAAATAAAAGGAGTTGCTTCCACTTGTGAGGAAGTCCTGTCAGTCCTTCCAGCATCGCATACCAGAAAGGGAAACTGCTTCTCGTTTTCTGGCTCCTGAGGCTCAGGACTGTTGCTGCACTTGGACCATGCTGGTTTTGACAGCACAGGAAATGTCAAGATCTGCTGAATTACGTTTGCAGGCAGGGACAGCCTTAGCTCCTGCAGCTGAATGTGTCTCCTCAGCCAGAAGGTCTATTGCTGGGACAGTGGCAGTAAAGGAAGAAGTAGCAGCAGTGGTGTGACTGACAGACTGCAAAAAACCAGCAGAGGTGACATCTGTAGAGAGACATCAATGGACAAAGCATAGCATAGCAATTTGGGGACACAGAAGATACTGGTTAGGAAGGAGGGCTGGGAACACATAAAGCATCACACCAGCAGTTTCTGCCAAGATCAACCTGCATATCAACATGTTTACGCCTTTCTGCAATTTTTTTGTAAACTTCAATTTCCTGTGAAAATATTTTTTTGCCCAAAGCAGGAGGAGGGGACACCAGGAATTTCTTTAGGTTATAATGCACCGCTGCTATTGTTTAAATTTGAAAAGAAAAAAACCTCCTATTATTTATTGTTTTACAATCTCTCTCCCCTTTTCAAAGAAAAGGTTGATATTAAAATGCCAATTTATTATAATTTCAAATAAGAATCTGACAGTGTCCTGAAGTCTTGAGCGTAATCACAGCGCTTTTGATGTCTGTCATGAAACATTTTCTTTGCAACCAGTCTGAAGTGCAGACATGTAAGCACTGAGAGATTGACAGGACCCAGCTCCAAGTGCGTGGCAGGACAGCAAAGTGGGGTTACTGCTCTCTGCACTGACTGTCCATGAACTGAAGCCTGCTGCTGCCAGGATGGCTGGGCCAGGCCTGGAGCAGCCCTTGCTGCAGCAGAGAGCTCCTTCCTTTCTGCTGCGTGTCTCTCTTACCTTTAGGAAGGAAAGACTTTGAAAGGAGCAACAGGTTGCTCATGCTGGCTGTTGAAAGTAGATTCCCAAGTCCAGCGGGGAAAGGGCAAGATGAGGGATTTGCAGAAAGACACCTCTCATTCTCTGAGGCTCAAGTCTCTCTGCTCTCAGCCCAGCGTCTCTACTTTCCTCTTCATGTCTGTGTTTCCCTCTCATGCTGCTGCTTTCCCTGCTACCCACTGACCAAAGGAGCAATAGCTTTATACTGCTGCATGGGCTCACCTTAACTGCAGGGTCACAGCTCTCTGCTCCAGGCCAAGCATTTTCCTCCACTGGCAGCTGCTCCTGGACTGCTGGCCCCAGTTGCTTCTCAGGCTTTTGTTTAAAACTTGGACAGTTTTTCATCTTTGTTCTAGCACTGGTGTAGCTCCAGACAAAGTAGCAGTGGTGGAAACAATGGTTTATTCATTTTTATCACTCTTTCCTATAGCTGTGTGGTGTCACCCTCCATTTTTGTCTACAGGCAAGGTAAAATGCTTCAAGGTCAGCTCAGAAAGGAGCCAAAAAACTTGTACTGTGCTTTGGTGGCTAGAGAAGCTCACTCTGTAGCAGTGTTCCTTCCCCACAGGAGCTTGTTGCTTTCCAGCTGAGGTGAGAGCATCCTGATTCCATCAGGAGAAGGCTATGCCACGCTGCCCAAATCCAGTCCAGAGTGGGCAGTTGAGAGGTTGTGCCCTTCCTGCCCAAAACCCTCCTGGCAGCTCTGCCAGGGCTTGGATGGAGACCTCTGTTGCGAGGATGTAGGAAAGGCAAAGGAGATGTTTAGCGCTTTTCCTATCACCCACTTGAATGCAAGGGAAAAGGAGATGCTGGTCAGAAGGCAGCATCTTCTACTGGCATTGACCCAGCTCCCCTTTGAGAGGGACCCATAGGGTTTGAAGAAAAAAGGGTTTAATAAACCCCAGGCTCTATTTAAATAAATGTTGCTTAGATTGTTATTTTTAATTGGGAGGTGGTGTGGGGCACAACAAAAACAACTGGACATAATAAAAATTAAAGGATTGGGTAAGCAGTGCTCTGGGAAGTGGGCACAGGGGAGGGAGGAAAGAAGTCCATAGTTTTGAAATCCAGCTTGCAATATGATGCTGGGTGCAGAATGTAAATAAACTTTGTGTGGGTGCAGGCCTAAGAGGAAATGGGTGTGCTTGCCCACACTTGGCTGTCTGGAAAGCAGTAGTTGTGCTGGGCTCACTATGCCCTGGCTCTGCCACAGCTGAAGCTGCACCTCAGGCTTCGATGCTGCCCAAACATTTCTGCCTTTGTTTTGTTCTTCTCTTCTTACAGGAGCCTGTAGGCTGCTTTGTTGCTCTTTTTCTCAGGCAGGGGAGTTGGTGCTGCCAGCAGCATTGTTCAAACCTGTTTATTAACAGTGGAAGTAGAGTTGCTTCAGAGTGGCAACAGCTTCTGCTCTTGTCTGATGACAGTATTTGCAGTTTAGGGCTATGTAGGGTCATGTGGTATCACTTAACGGTACGCCTATATGGTTTTCTAGAGTATGCTCGTGGTCTTACTTCCTGCACTCATTCCTTTAAACATCAAGTAAGCTTAATTATCCCTTGACACCTCTGTGCCCTTCCTGCCTTTAAAGCTAAATTGTGAGCCATTTTTATCTCCATGGGTGGATCTGACAAGTTATCCTTCTACTTATCTATTTTGATATTTTATGGAATCTGTTAAGGTTAAATGCTCTGGTTCATAAACTTGGTTTACAAATAAATATGGATTTGGTGATTAAAATATGCTCTGTTTTTTGCTTCAGAAATTCTCCTTGAAAAATTTTCTTCCTCTCCCCATTGCTTAGAGGACCACAAAGATTTGCGGTCTAGCGTTCATTAATATTGTCTGCCCATTCCCCCAAGCACTCAATCCTAACTAGCGGAGAGGCTGCCTGTGTGGCAGAGAGGCTGCTTAGAAGAGAAAAATGAACAGAAATGCCTCCAAATACGAGCAGGCTGGGAGAGGTGTTCCCTTTCCTCACCACTGTCTGGGCCACTGGGCACAGAGAAGAAGTGCTGTGGGAAAGGAAAGGAGCTTGGTGCCTGAGGGAAGAGGATGGACATTTGCAAGGAAAGCTTGGTGTGGATCTGGGGCAGGCCAGACCACGCAACTGGACTATGGTAGCATGGCTGCCTCTGAGCTTCATTTTACGCCTCCCCTTTTGCAGTAAGATGCTGCCAAAAGAGACGTTTTAGGTGGTTGTGCCCCACACCCCAAGGCAGGGCCTGCAGTGATCTCTGCAGCCAGCTCCAGCAAAGGGTGATTGGCGTGGGTCTGATATCTCTTCTGTCTTCAACAGCAGGTGAACAAGATGGAGCCAAGAGGCAAGTGGACAGGCCCCAGCTGGCTTAGTGTGATACAGCTTGTAAAAGTGTGAAAGCCACCTGGCTTGTTCCAAAAAAGTAACTGGCCCTGGGTTGTGATTCTTTTGCCCTGATCTCTGAGTACAGACATGCAAAACCTCCTTAATATTGCTATGTAATTGGTCTCAAAGTTTGTAAGCCAAACTCAAGAAATCATGACCTCTTCTTTCTGGCCTTCAACTTATTTCTTTTGTTTTCAGCTGTTTCTTTGATGCTGCTTAAAAACAAGTGGGAACCATTTTGTTCTACTTCCTACCACCTTGTAATTTGTGCTTTAGCAGCATTGTTCCTACCAATCGTTTTTTGAAAGATCTCTTTCTGTTAATTGTTGTTCTTTTTTTGAGAAGAAAGCTCAGTGGGAGACTTCCCAAGCCCCTTTTACTTAAATCACAAATCTTGGTCAGTACTGGGAGCTGCATCTATTTATTTGATGAAATGGTAAACTAGGATTGTAGCCAACACCTATAAAAGTGGCATTAGTAGAGTTGTAAGAGTCTAATGGCTGTGAGTTTAAACTCCATGTATAAAGTAGTAAATTTTACAATCCACACTTTCAATGTAAAAATGGAAATGAGATACAATAAGCAGCTCCCTTGAGGTAGCGGTGTAAAATGTACAGTAAATTCTTACAGCACGTAAGAAGAAAAGAAAAATCACAGCTAGTTTTCAGCTACTGTAATAGGAGGAGTTTCCTGCTCACCTTACTATGGGTTATCTCTGTGCTTTTCTGGCCCTTCTGCTTTGTAGGTGATTGTTAAACACAGCTTTGTTAGTTTTGCATAAAAACGCACAGTCCGGAAGTGTGTCTACTCTGAAGAGCTGGAGTCAAGTCTCCTCGCTAGAAAGAGGCGGGGTGCTGTGCAGTGGAGCAGAGTAGGGAATCGCCTCTCAGCTTAGGCATCAGCAGAGATGATAACGAGTGTGATCTCAGCAATGACCTGCAGCGGTAGATTTGGGAAGCTGTGGTACCTCAGGGGAAGATGAGACCAGGCTTCGCCAAATGCTGTAAAAACAGTACTGGGAGATCTTGTTCTAGATTTGCCTTTACATGGCCCCCCTCACACAGGGAAAATCTATTTTACTGAACTCACAAGTAAAACAGCGTAGTGTGGGTTGGGTTGTTTCTGTGCAAAATTGAAAGCTCTTTTTCTTTGGAGATGAGGATGCTTTACTGGTGGTATAAGAGATAGTACTGTACTGATTGTCTGTTCAGAGAAACCTTGTCTGGTAATGACAACCTGACTGGATTTGCAAACTAATGTGTTGAAATATTCTGCAGGAAAGTTAGTATGCTCTTTTGGCAGCTATAAAGGAAAGTTGATTCTGCTTGGTTTTTCCACTGGGAAAGAAGTCGTTCTGCATGGGATGCTTTTCCCTTGTACCTGCCCTGCCAGCCTCCAGGGCTTCTGGGGAATTGTTTGTAGGTACATAGACCTGAGAAGACGTGAGTTGGTTACCCACCTGCCAAGAAGCGGGTAATCGGAGGCTGCAGATATCCACTCTGCAGCCAGCATAGCCTTTGGTGCAAGGTTGCCCTTTCTGCCGAGTCTGCTGAGCCAGCTTTTCCCACCTGCTGTCCTGTCCTACACAGGGTATGGTAGCGGGAATGTGCCTGCCCAGACTGTCAGCAGAGATGCCCATGCTTTCTGTGTCCCAGTCTTGCATGGGCATGACAGACAGTGCAACATCCACTCCCAAATATCTAGATGAATGATCATAAAAAGTGCTATTTTTGAAGACATAGCAGTCGATTATGCATTTGACAGAAGGTTTTAGGAAATAGGCAATGTGGGATGTACTGGGAGGAAAAAAAAATCAATCTGTGTATTTGTCTTTTAACTAGTTGGAGACACATTGGCACATATTTTTGGCACATTAATGAATTCTGCCTTATTTAATCTCTGCTACTCTTATAATATGAATTTGTGTTCCATTTGGGTGTTAAAAATCAGAAAGTCAGGGAGTTAAGTTTCTAGAGGAAGTTATAATCACTTTGAGCTCCTGAGCTGGAATGAGGAGGCAGCTACAGTTGCTCTGAAGGAGAGCAACCAGACAAAAGGCTTCGTAATGCAGTTTGTAGCACGTCCCTGTAGCTGTGCATCCGTGAGAGGGAGGGCTCCGTGTAGCGCGTAGCTCCCTGCAATTTCCTGGCAAACACCATCGCTCAGCCGCACGCTCCAGCCCAAGCTGCCGGCTGTGCTGGAGTGCACAGGCCAAGGAGCGCTGAAAGCCTCAGCAAGCACGCTGGGGGTTGGATCTTGCCCTTTTTCAGAATAAACGTTGCCAGTAAACTCTGACTTCATCCTGCTTTAAGCTTGCAAGTGTTCAGTGCTTCTTATCAATTACTTTTTTTCAGTAAATGTAATTATTTTTCCTTCTTTGCTCATTGTACCTCCAATATTTTTTTTTTTATTAGAATGAGTAGAGAACTACCGTGTACAAAAGATCTTACAGTTTCACAAAAANACCCCCAAGGGTAGATCTTCCCCTTTTGTCTTCAAAAATATTTAGAAAAAGTAGCACTGTTTTGAGCTCCAGTAACAGCACTGTTTACACAGTGGTATGAGCAGCAGCAACAGAGAGGTTGGAGAACTAGCCCATTTGTATGGTGTTAAACTTGGTTCCATGGTGCGTTAGGGAGGACAGCCAGGGTGGAAGCTGACTGCACTGGCCTAACTGGGGAGCAGAGGCTAGCAGCAGATCTCAGAGTTTCTATTTCAACTAGAGGTGGCTTACGTTTTTCCACAGTGCAGTTTCATTGAAATCAAAACATTTCGTGAGACTAGGTGAATTGTTGATATTTGTGAGATGGTGGGGGTTCCCCCCCCCGCCATGCTTGACAAAACAGTTTTGTTTTGACAGTGTCAAAATAACAGACTTTCAGAGAATTGTTTAGAAAACTTAAAAATGTGATTTTGTCAAAACCAAATTTTTCTGTGTGAAATTGTCACTTTTGATGCAAAGATTCTAGAAAAACTAGAGGTAAATGGGACTGTTTAATTCTAAGTAATTTTGCCTGATTTCCAATATTTTGTATGATTCCTCGTATTATCCTTTCATCTCACAACTCCCTTCTTCTACCTGTTCATCCTCAATAAGGTTGGCTCATAAAAGCACATAGAGTTTAAATCTATTTTACAGGAAACACTGAAAATTTGGTATTTGTTTTGCCACTTTGGAGACAAATATTTTGAAAACATCATCAACAGCGATGTTAGACACAGAAATTGTTTTTATTTTTATATTTTATTTCTGACTGACAACAGCCAAATTCCAAAATCAGATCAAATTTTTCATGAAATGTAAACGTTGAGGTCTGGTCTGCCTTAGGGTTTTTGGGATTTTTCCCCTATATTTCTGAAAGAAAAGGATTTAGCAATATAGTTATGAATGATTTCATTAGTGCTAAGCTGAAGTGAAAGTAGTTTTTAATCTATAAGAAAATCCAAATTTTTCTGAGGCTTGGAAGAGAGTAGAGGAAGGTGTGAATTCCAGTTTCAAGCTACATGCAGTGTCAAATACAGAAATTCAGCTGATCCCCAGGCTGCACATTTTTTCGTGAATGAGGAGGAAGGAGGGGAGAAGACCAAGTTTACACTACAGAAAGTGGAAATGAGGAAAATTTAAATACCATCCAGGCAGACGCTGATGCCCCAGGAAGTACTCCCCTGGGCAGAGCAGAGCAGCTGGGGGTTTGTAAGCCTAACGTGAGAGGGGCTTGTGCTGCTGTCCCTGTGGAGTCACCTTGTCCCCAGTGGGATGGATCCATTTCTGGTCCAGCTATCAGGAGTCCGCATGCCCCACTTGCAGCCTCACGCATAAGCACTTAGTGATTTTGTTTTATGTGAAGTCCAGCTGTCCTCATTCTTTGAAGTACCTTCTCTAGCATTAACAGATGTTCAGTATCACTTTGCTGCTGTAATCAGGATGTCCTTGATCTTCATTACAATGCACTACCTCTGTGAGCGACTCTGTGTGTGTGTGTGTATTTTCTCCCTGGTTCTCTGGAATATTGCAGGTATGGAGGAAGCTCATTCTAGTCCGTGGTTAGATTCTAACGTCTGGCTGAACATCGCAGTCAACTGGGGCAGAACAGCAGGTGGCTGCTCAAGTTCGTCGCCAACGTACCCCAGACAAAAGTTAATTTTATTTGCAGAGCTATTTGGAAAAGCCTGAGTGTCTGTATAGGTTTGTTCCATCTGATGTCTGAATTACTGTGCTTTCTGTTTCTCACTGTTATGTCATTTAAATTCCTCCTTATTTTGTGATTTCTTTTTAAGGAACAATTGGTACTTCTGGAGGTTTGTGAAGTGACACATATCAGCTTGTTTCCAAGACACTGGTTTTAGTCTGGTCTAGGTCACCAGAAACAATCATGCTATTTAATGATTAGTCAGTGTATTTAAAATGAGCAGATACTCTCATCCCATTTCCCAGGGGAAAAGCATTTTATCAGAACTCCCTGGGAGGAAGCTCCACTCTGTAAACAGCATCCATTGGCAATGGGAGCAGTGCCTGCCTAACAGTGCTGTTGCCATCTCCACTAGTACCTTACTGACAGTCTAATCACTTCCCTGCCTCAAGTGCCTTATTCCTCCAACAGCAGTCGTCTTCCCATTAAATGAGATGTACCTTTTGGGTTTTGTTTGCCTTTTCACTGATGTAGATTGTGCTACTACTAAATAATGATAGATGTCCTGCTGCTGATAATGATGGGGAAGGTAACGCTTTAGCGCAAACCTGGTAATAAGAAAGCTATATATTTAATTTACTGTCATTTATTAACTATTAAATTAATGTCCCATGCATGTGGAACATGGTAAGAGTTTGTCCGAGTTGCTTGGTAGGCAGGTTTTCCTGAGTTCACCTCCCCTATCGTGTTAGTTTAATAGGGATGATGGTCACTCTCTTTCTAACATCAGTGGAAGCTGTCCTTGTCTTCCTTCATTATTTCAGTTCTCTGTTGCGCTCTTTTCTATAGGGTACCTGCTGTGACGGGTGCTGGAGGGCCTGAGGTGGCTCCAGGTCTAACTTCTGGCACAGCCTCAGCCCTTTTCTGCATCAAACCAAGATGGTGGGCATTTGCTTTTTCTATGAAAATAGAAATGTGCTGTTTTTCTTAGGATATAGGATGAATTGTGCGAGTTTTACTGAAAACTGAATCTATTAGATTGTTAAAACCAATCAAAAATGGTTTCCTTGCTAAATCACAGTCTGTCATTCTGTTCTGGGTGACGCTAGTGGACCAGAGCAAACACTTCAAACTGTCTGCAGTGTTGGAATGTCAGTGTTGGCTGTATTGAAGAAACTCTCGTGATGGTGCCATATTGATAACTGTTACCTGTGGATTTGTTGAGGACAACAGTCTTCTCCAAACTGTTTAGGTGTTGCCCAAAGGAACTGTGGCACTGGGACTGCATCAGCTATTGCGCCATGTCAGTTTAGGATTGGCACCGAGACAGAAGTACAGAGGGACATTCTACCAGTATGAAGGGCTCCTTTTGGGAGATTTTTACCTGGCTCTTGGCTAACAAGACAAACCCACACTGGCAAAAGAGCATCTAGATGTCATGCAGTGTGCTGCATGCCAGGGTGACTAAGCCTGTCACCCGAGGCACACTGGTAAAACCCATAAGGTCTCCAAAAACCATAAAAAGGCCTCACCCATAGCAGTGGGCAGGGAATGGTTGCCACATTTGGAAGCCTTGCTAGCCTCATGTTACGTTTTTGACTCATTTGGGTCTGGGATGAAGCTCTCTGTTCCAAGAGAGTTATGGAGAGAAGGCTGTCCAGTTGCTACGGTTTTCAGATAATTTCTTGGAGTTTAGTTATACATGGAACTCTTCCCCCCAGTTCTTGCTCAGTGGGCATGAGCTGAAACTCCTATAGCCATGAGGTTACCCTTGGATTTGTGGCCTGAGCAGGTATGTTGCTTGTTGTCTTATTTTGGGGGTTTCCCTCCCCCTGCTTGAAATCTTTACCATCTTTTCTGTATAGAATTCAGAAATGTTTTCTGAGACACAGGAGTAAATGAAACAAATGTGGTTGCTTCAGAGTGAAAAATGAAGGCAAGGATGGAATCAAGCAATAAAACCCCAGTGAACACCAAGCTAATAGATCTTTAAAATCAGTATTCATCTACTGAGACATCACAACTACTAATCGTATGGTTATTGGCTGGCATGAGGACTGGACAGCTTCACAGTTCTGGGTTGGAGCAGGGTATGCCCAGAGCTTTTGGAGACATGGGTTACTTTCATTTGCCATTTTAACTCTGCAGTTGCTGAATCTGTGAACTCCTGCAAGCAGTACAAAATGCTTATGTGTTCAGTTAATGCTCAGATGCTCAGAGTACTAAAATAACTGCTGGTTTTGAGCCAGGACAGGATTTTTCACCTGGGTCAGACTTAAATTTTTTGTACTCTCTGTAGAGTACGACCGAAGTTCATCTAGTGTTTGCATAGGGAACGTCTTTAATTCTTTTTCTGTCTTAGAGCTTGTTATAGTTAGGGCGTTTAGTCCTTTTGCTACACAGTCTTAAGTTTGTTGCAGGGTGGTTTGGGACCCACAGCAGATAGAGATGTTGGATAGCCCCTTGTAATAGCTATATACAGAATAGCTGATGGAATAGGTAACTGTAGTTGCTGATCTCCACAATACTTTCTGGACTGCAGTTCATAACATCCTTATGAGGTTTTTATGTAGTTTAGTGTAAATTAGTGACATGTACCTTCATTATCCCCTTTCAATTTATTTATCATGTATACATATGTATATATGATGTCTTGAAGCATTTAAGGCACTTTGCTTGTTGATCAGGCACCAGTGATTTTCATGTACCAAGGAATTGCCTCCAAAATAAAATTTAGCTCTTAAAATACTTCCTCTGGGGATTAATTATTCTGTTTTCATGCATGATTTGCACTAATGTCAGTGGAAATTGCTACCATGGAACAATGAAACCAAAACCATGGGCCCTGAAGGAGGAAAATGGTTTGTCCTATGCAAGATGTCAGTCAGAAGGGCTGTTCTTGCCTTATTTCATGGTGGTCAAAATAAAAACCTTGGTTCAGATTTGATGTGGACTGCAGAAAATGATTAGTTGTTCAAGTCCAAGTCCAGCTTATCCTGGCAGCTGAGTTTGGCACCAGTTCACTAGTACATTGAACTCTTGGGGTGTCAGTGAAGGTGGGAGGGAGATTTGCTCCTTGTGCATCGCTCCTCTAAACCATTGCATCTGCAGGCTGCAGCTGTGAGAGGAACAGAGCCCCACCTTCTGAAACTCTGGAACCATGATCTCTTTGTGAGATGCACGCTTTGTCCTCTGTAACTTAGCAATATAACCACAGCAGTTGGTTTAAAGAGTTGCTGTATATTAATGTAGGTACGTATTTGTGGAGAGAGTGAATTTCAAAATACGCAGCTTGGCCTGGTAAAGGTAAAATGCTGCCTCTGGTAGGCTGGAGCCTGCTCTGGTAGTACGGCTTGTACTGGAAATGGAGTTATTAATTCTTTAAATAAACATTCACTTAAGAATATGTCTTGTGGAGTCAGATCCGTAATAATGATGAGGAGCTATGGGGTGTGCTCACGCAGTGGTAAGAAGCCAGTGTTTGGGACTGGAAATGTATTTAGGCTCATCTCAACTAGACCATTGTGTCAGTTCACGCTACAGCGATTTTTTAAACAGTTGTTACTTATTATTATTATCCAGATTGAATTAGATGCCGTACAAGCACAGAACATAAAGATGGGCCCTGTGCAGAAAAACTTAATATGGATGTGACTGCTTAAGCTTTTTTTTTTTTTATTTGAAAACAAATACGTAACAGCTGCTGCCATTCCAGAGGAAGGACTAAGCCTATGAAATATCTGGCTTACATAAAAGCTAACAGTTCTTTTAAGCTAGAGTCAAGTGATGGAGTGGGTGTGAAGGGGTGGGAAAGTACTCAAATTACCCACAACCCTGGAGTAACTAAGGGTTTTCCTGCTAATCAGATCAGCAGTGAAACTGTTAACAATGTTGACATTCACATTGTCATCATTAAACTGCAACCTAAACACTCCCTTTTGATTAAAGGCAGCATCTTAAATCTCTCCTCACTATTGGAGCATTCCAGCCAGCAGTCTGGCCTTACATCCCTGCTTGGAAGGTTTCCCTCCTAATCTAAGAAACTTGACTGTTACTGAAAATAGCTGAGAACTTGCTTTCCTTTGTATGGGGCAGGGCGCATCATGCCGGTTGTACCTGCAGTATTTTTTTTCCTTCTCTTGAGAAAATGATGAGGTGGTGGCTGCCTACTCTGTGACTTGGCTGCATACAAAGGCAATGACGGATAGAAGATACTTGACTCTTGCCCACAGTTCAAACATGGGTTTAAAATTACAGGTGCAAGTTTTGTGGTTATAGCTTGCTGTTGCAAAAAGGGGAGGTGGCCCTGGAATAAACTATGCTATCTGCTTTAGCAGTGGGAAACTGAACATGGATGAGGGAGTTGCTGGAGAAAAGTTAGCATCTTGTAACCACCTGTCCCACTGCAGTGGGACGCTTGGAGATAATTAAAGACAAATATGTGTTCAAACAAAAGGCAGGGGTTCTCCCTCTCCGCTCCTTCCTCTTCATTTAATGAAAATAAGGCAATATGGGTTTTTTTTGTTTTGTTGTTGTTGATTTGGGTTGTTTTTTCTTCTTAAATAAAGTAGAGGGAAATGAATTTGCCCCAGCATGTGAAGCAAAGCCCAGCAAAATTCAAAGCCATGTCCTGAGACACCCATCCAAAAAAGGCTTTGAATGGAAACATTGACATAGCCTGACCTGCAGTGGCAGTGCCGTGCCTCGTTACAGTAATCGCAGAATGCACGAGAAGCTGGAGCACAGCCCTGGGTGGGGTGCAGCAGTGGTAGGTTTTATAGGGTGACACGTGTATTGGAAATGTGGTCATAAATGTGCATAAAAATTATCATCTTCAACTTACTTAATCAAATGAGTCAGAGTAAATAGGGAAATGTGAAAACACATTCTCTACTTGTTTTATTGAATAGGGGTTTGGCTCTAGAGCTATGGTCATTCTTTTTGTGAAAGGGTTTTTCTATTTTCTCAGGGTATGTGTGTGAGAGGGAGGATACGGTAAAAAAAAAAAAAGAAAAAGGAAAACCCCTCAATCCATTTATATCCTTCCTAAAAAGCTTAGCTTTATTGCTTTGTGGAGTCCTACCCAGTCTCTCTCTTCCCTGAGCAAGATTTTGCAAAATTTTTTTTCCCTTCTTGTAAACTAACCTTCCTGCTTGGGGCAGCCAGGAGCCTCCCACCAGGCTGCTCGCTGCGGGGTCACTTCTGGAAGGCTATGGGAGCAGGCAGACGCAACTCACATCTACCTGAAAACCCGGTGTGTACGCATGGGCTTGGATACTTGACAATGTTGGAGACAGTTTCTCTCTCCCCTTAGTGCTGTGATAAATCTGAGTGCCAGAGGAAAGGAAAATAAGCAGATTTAGAGAAAGCTAGAATGGAGAAAGTTAGAAAAATCTTAATAGCAAACTGCTGGATGCACTCAACTCGCAGTATCTTGCTTGTTGTGTGGATGTGTCTCAGGCCTGCTGGCTGCTAATAGTCCTCAAAAGTTGTAAATGAATGTTTTATGCACAGCAGTGCTCTGTACTAGGGAAACAAGGGACAAGTCCTGTCCTCTGCAAGCCTATGGTAGGTGGTAAGGGCTCTTCTCAGGGCAGGTGCTGGAGCCCTGGCACTGTGATCATGCATGGTCCCCATGCTGGTTGTGCTCTTTGAAGTCCAAAGCAACACCTTCTTGTAAGAAGAAAAATTGGGGAAATATTTTTTTCTGCTTTGTTCAAAAGTAGCGTGGTCCCTGTGGTGTCCTGGGGAGGTTCTGTGCTCCCTATGCCACTCCTGCCTTCTGTGACATGACGTTCAAAAGGTCCTTTCACATTTACCATGGTGGCATGAAAATAATGTGTGTCCCTGGTTACCAGCAGAGGGTCACTCCCAAGGTTATGGAGTGCAAATGATTCTGTAGCTATAAAAAATTAATCTCAATGTTCTCTGGGTTATCAGTCTATACGTAATTGGTTACATTCAAATTTCAGTCAGGCTGGTGAAAATTAAGAATAATCCAGCTGAGTTTATAATTGCTCAATCTGGTATACTGGTTAGCTAAACACAGTGTCTGGCCCTCTCTCTCTGTACATATACATTTACTTATATATAAAAAAATAGATGGCTGTATATATATAAAAATGTGTGTGTATATAAGTGTACAAAAATGCTCCATACTCCAAAAAGCCTTTTTTCAAAGATGGAAGGATAAGAAGAGGATCATACTGGAGGAGCAGTAGCTGTGGTGGGCGAGAGAAGAGGATTATCATGGACAGTATAGAGGGAAGGAGTGTGTGTGTGTAAATAAGATTTTTCATCTTTTTGCATTCCATTTTTTGTGTGTGCCTTGCACCACGTTATTTGGAGTATATTGTCACGGCAGAAACTAAAGCAAGGTTCCCTTACTTGGAGGAAATGAAATAAAACTGTGAAGACTTAAACCAGTAAAATGTAAAACATGCTGGTGACATTGACCTCCTGCTTTACCTTGACAAAAAAAAAAAATAAAGAAAAAGGTAATGATCCTGGAAGGCAACTAGTGCTGTGACCTGTACTAATTAGTCTGCCCATCAGATCCGATTAAGCACTTCCTAATCTGGCAAATTGCCATGCTTTTTGAGACACAAATGTAAATAAATATGAAGATGGTAAATCACAGCCCTCCACGATGCCTCTGTCAGCAGCCATGAGCAAAGAGCAGCAGATACTGAGCCTCTAAACACTCCGTGTCCGTGCCTGATAATAAAAATGTTTTTGTGCGCAGGGACGAAGCAGAACACATCACCGTCTGCGCAAGTCTCTGTCAGGCAGTTTATGCACCTGCTGAAAGGCTGTCTCTCCTGGACACCACCCCAGTGAAGCAACAGGTACAGAGCCTGAGGGCAGCCCAGTGTCTGCCATGAGGTGAGTGCAGGTTTTCCCAGATGCCTTAGTGGGGAGGTTTGAGACATGGTTCACACACAGCAGTTGGTTGCTGCTTGGACTCAGTCTCTGCTGGGAGAGCAGATGAGCTGCAAAGCCACCCAAAGGGGCTGTGCTTGTCCTAGGGGGGATTTGCAGGTGTTTTCCAGAGCAGCTTTTGCAGCCAACTGTCTGTTCCTTTGCACCGTTTGGTGAATGAGGACAAATCCCTGCGAGGGCAGCTGCGGAGCTTCCTCCCCACGCTCATGGCAGTGTGCTGCTGCTTCTTCCCGTGCTTGGGCAGCTGGCCTTGCCTGGCCTGACCCTGCACCGACCATGAGCTGGAGCTACGGTTTAGAATAAAGTGGCTACAATGGCATTAGTGTTACCACTCAGTTTATAACCCCCTCCCGGCTTTGAGACTATCTGGTGCGGCAGAGACTTCTAAATGACATGTATTCAAATTGGTGAAATGCTTTGATTTGATCCTTTGGTCTGAACCATAAAATTATTTCCCTGGATTGTTGGCCTTGGTGTATCATTAAGCATTTAAGAGTTTGAATGTCTTTATGGGAAAGGACTGAAGTTATTCCAGGTAAGGTGATATTATCTTCAGTTACCCACAGTGGACTGCAGGAGTTGATGGATCAGTCCCGCCTACTCTGCTTGTGTACATACAATAAAAAAATAACAAAATATAGATGAAAGTGGGCTCCTGTTCAGGAGCTCTGACCAGGCCTATAAAACAGTGGAGTCCTAAAAGTTTATAAATAACTTGAACCAACTTTACTTTGGATCACTTTGTTAGACAGTTAATTATAACAAAGGGCTTTAAAGTATGTAAAAAAGGAGAAGGTTAATGAAACTGCAGGAGGGGGAGCAGTATGTCAAAGGCCTTCTTTCTGAGTGTTCAGATTCCTGAGAGCCATAACTTCTGGTGTCAGAGCTGTAAGATGGCTGTAACTAACAGCAAACCCCATAGCCCCTGGCGCGCTTGATGCCGTGAAAGTTGGCTGGTTCAGGCGTGGACGGTGGGATTTCCCTTTTCACACCAACTTTGAAAGGAAAGGTGAGCTGGTGATGCTGAGGAGTAGACTCTGATGCTGCTACTCAGCAGTAGATGCTGAGTGGTAGACTCAGCCCCAGAGAGGCTAGTATGAAATCCAAGCTCTTCTAAGTCATTTAGATCACAGTTTTCTCAGACTTGAGTGGAACAGGTTGGGGGTGGTTTAAATAAAGATCTCATATCTTCATGTACCTGAGAAATGGCCTGGTTTTCAGAGGTGCTGAACCCACACTTGACAAATGATTGATTGATTTCTTTACAGAAATCCTTTTCTTTCTGTAACTGCCTCTGAAGTTTAATCCTGGGTTGTAGGTGGTGCGAAAGCCTGTTTAGTGGGAAAGAAAAGGGTTTTTTCTCCCCCTGTATTACACAATAGCATTGAAATTACTTTGCGAATGAAAAGCGATTTATAGTTTTAAAAGACTATCCCAGTGTGGAGTACTTTCCGCTGCCCTGCTATCCACACAAAGTGTTGCTGGTATGGCATAGGGGGTGCCCCACAGCTTGCGGGTGGGGGGGTGTGTGTGTGTGTGCATGTGCGTGCTCCTTGGGGTCAGCAGGACTTCACATTTCCTCGTGCATGGCAAGGCTTGCAGGTCTATGTGCGTTTCTCTTCCCAAAAAAAGTCTGCCCTCCTGTAGGGAGGAGTCTGATTGCTGGGCACCCTGCTGCCATCGCATGGTCCTTTTTGCAGGCAATCTGTGCTTGTTACCATTTACTTACGCGTATGTTTTCTGCATCCCCTGCCACCAAAATAAAGATCACACAATGTGCTCTTCCTTCCACTGCTCCCTTTGAGCAACAGCTGAAGACTAAAATAGGGCAGTGCTAAAACAGGGAGAGCTAAGAACCTTACAGCAAATGTAGCTGAATGAGTCTGCTGCAGTATTTTACCTGCACATGTCTAGTTCAAGCCAATGCGGTCTCTTGCCCATTTTAAGGGAGCAAGTGCAGACAGAGGCCACTGGAAGAAGGGAGGGGCAATGTGCCACTGGAGAAGTGGGTGGTTAGGTCGTGAAGGGCGTTTCCTTCAGAGGCAAGGCTGAATTGGGAAATGTGCTCTGTGAGCCTCTACATGTGGTTGTCATGATCCATACCCCTGTGTGACTTGCAGTCACAGGTGATGCACACACCTAGCAGATACTAAATTCATTTGTGGAAACAAGTTGGTTGTGATGATCTGCTCAGAGATGTACAGATCAGGTTTGGATGAAAGTTTGACAGAGCATTTTCTCCTAGACATTGCTATCTCACCTGTAGGCTGCTGGGTTTCCAGGAGTCAGCCCTTCTGTACAGGTCAGAGCAAAACCAGGTACCACAGGGGCTTCCAGTATCTGTGCCATGCTAGTGGAAGTGCTGGCAGCCTGGCATGACGTGCATTTCAGCTTTCATTAGTATGGTAGGGAGCCCTGAGGCCTGAGAACAGCACAGCATGAGGAATTTCAGACCCAAGCTACAAATCCTGTCTTTGGGTCTCCCTGCTCATCCAAGTACAGCATGATGCAGCCATTAAAAAAATATTAATTCAAGGACTTATGTTCCTAGGCTGAGTTTGATCCATAGAAGTAGAAAAGAGCCCTACCCTTCAAACTACTCTGTGCTTTGAAAATGCTCCTGTTCTGCACTGTATTCTGTGTGGGAGTTGACTTGAAGTGCACTGCAGGCTCTGAACCAACGACCTGTGAACTTGTCCGTGCCATGGCAAGTCTTTGGTCTGCTGATCGTCTGTTTTCATGAATTGTCACAAAAGGATTCCTTGGCTAGTGCACCTCCTCCTCCCATAACTTCACAATGCTCTGAGCAAATAATCTTTTAAATACAACCAAACAATAGTATCTTACACAATAGGGAGATGTTTGTTGATTCATTGATTCATGAGGAAAGCAAGCCTTGAATACATTGTACATCCTCTTTATAAAATATGTGCTATGGAATGCAGTCCCTGGCAAAATATATTATAATCCATTAGCCTTGTAGAATAATTTAAAAAAAAATAATAAAAATCCACACCAATCTCAGCCAAACCACATAAAACTGACACCTCATGTTTCATAAATGAATTAAGCATAGTAGAGCAATTGTCCTTGGCTGTAGGTCCATGTTCTTATGTGACAGTGACTTCTACACAATTATTTCATCATAAAGGTGTTTACTAACATGATTTTCCTTGCAACGGTTTTTAATAACATTCTTTGGGGAACAGTTCCACTTAGGAGTCTTAAATTACTGGCTTTTTTCAGACACATACATATTGGCACTTGTGTTTATGAATGTATTTTACCATTTCTTTGTGTTTGATATGTTGTGGATTAGTAGATTATGTGAGACTCAAAAGAGAGTACGTTTTTTTCCTCTAGAGCTGATAGTAAATGAAAATCTATTTTCATGAACATCTACAATTTTTTTGAAGTTGTTTTCCTATGTAAGTTAAAATATGAATCAGTTCCCTGTCTATTTGCCCTATTTTTTTTTTAATTATATCAATATGTTTGAGAATTTTCTGTATCTTCCCCCAGTTTAGCAAGTACACTACAATGACAGTTTAAATAGGATTTTTGATTTATGAAAGGAAATATGTCTTCCCCATGAAACCCACATTTTGGTGAAGTTCATCATTTTGTGTAAAAGCTCCCCCTCTCTCCACTTACCCCACCCCCACCCCC